>CABHPQ010162046.1:0-15257 GCA_902168405.1 Peromyscus aztecus | reverse complement strand
CCAAGTGTGGCACCCACCATCACCCTTACCTGAAGGGTTCTCCAGCACGAGAAGCAATAAAAGGATGTCTACTGCCAGTACAACTATATTGAAGATGATCAGAAGGATTTCCAATATACTGAGCTGTCTCGCCATCTAGACAGAAACAGAAAATCAGGTTAACATAAAGCACAGAGGCTCATCCTCCAGCCAGAGCAGGCATCATGATCAAATAGTCAACACGTGAAACTGAAGATGTGGCTTGGTCATGAAAGCACTTGGTTCCAAACACAAGGCCCTATGTTTGGAACCCCAGTTGGGCACACTAGGGAGGCAGAGACAGAAAGATCCTGAGTTCTGCTGGCTAGCTAGTTTGGATGAATCTTTGAACTCAGGATTCAATAAGAGAACCTGTTTCAAAATATAAAGTGGAGAACAATAAAAAAAAGACACCCATTGTTGTTTTTTGGCCTCTACATGCACATGTTCACATATGCATATACACCTGCACCCATGTATGCACATACACTACACACACACACACACACACACACACACACACACACACACACACAAAATCAGAGATACATACACAGAAGTCAATGTGTTTCCAAAATAGACTCGATTATCAGCTTTTCTATTTACATAAACCAGAAAAATTGCTTCAATAAATGTTTGTCTCCCCAGTGCACATGTGGAGGTAATATGACACGTAATAAGAATCAGTTATCTAGTTCCACCATGTGGGTTACAGGGTTGAACTTGAGTCTTTTTAACTGCAAGAGCCAATGCCTGTTGAGCCATCTCACCATCCCAGATATCAGTCGTTTTCCAAGGAAAAGCAAATAAAACATAAAGAACTGGGGAGAGAGAGAGAGAGAGAGAGAGAGAGAGAGAGAGAATATACTCAGGATGGAAGGATGATCTTTACACTCACCCTATGTAGAAGGAAAGATGATACAACTAGGGAGAAGAGAATCAAGAAAGAACAACTCCAAGTCTCCTTCCAATTCCCATGGCATGGTGCTGAGGTGCACATTGAATCATTGAACCTATAAGAACCTGATAACGTAAATAAACTTGATCCTGATACCAACATAATGCTTGTGTTGACATTCATAGCACACAAACACATGTACGCTTGGTAGTTTTTACCTAAGCCTGAGGTCCATGCTTTGGCCTAAGTGTTAAAATGTTTGCAGTGTTGGAGAATGTGTCAACTAGGAATCAGGGACATGAATTATGTCCCTTGTTTTCTAACAGAGGGGTAGCTTATCTGATTGGACCTGTGTCCCTTCATCTGCAAAATCCAGTTCAGACTGTGGACCATGTCACACATTGTTGCCCTAATTGTAGCAAGTTCAACATCACCTTATGGTTCCAGGGAACCCTTCAACTCCAATCACTATTATTGTCTACCACACCCACACCTGAGCTCTCCCACAGAATTCATCAGTCTCTTGAATTGTTGCACTTTGGGAGTCCTAAACACTACTCATTTATTGTTCACAAGCTTATGCCCTTTTCTCCTTGTTTGTTTTTTGTTTGTTTGTTTGTTGTTTTGTTTTTTGTTTTGTTTTGTTCTGTTTTTTCAAGACAGAGTTTCTCTGTGTAGTTTTGGTGCCTGTCCTGGATCTCGCTCTGTAGACCAGGCTGGCCTCGAACTCACAGAGATCCGCCTGGCTCTGCCTCCCGAATGCTGGGATTGAAGCCATGCGCCACCGCCACCCAGCCCCTTTTCTTCTTTTACAATATATTTTGAAATTAAAATATAATTACATAATTTACCCATTTCTGTGTGTGTGTGTTATACCTATATGTACATGAATGTGTACATTACCCATTCCTATATGTACACATATTGAGGCCAGAGCTGGGTATCAGGTACCTTCCTCTCACTTTTGAGACGGGGTCTCTCCCTGAACCTGAGCCCACTGTTGTGGCTAGACATGTAGGCCAGTAAGCCCTGGGAATCCTCTTGTCTCTACCAGCACCATCAGGGCTGAGGCTACAGACAGATATATACATTCCATTCCAGCTTTTACGTTGGTGCTAGGGTTCAAATCCTAGTTTTTCGTAATTGTGCAGCAAGCACTTTACCCACTGAGACGTCTCCCAAGCCTTTATGTCTTTTTTTCCCCTTTCTTTTACTGCCTTACTTACATCTTGATGTTTGTTTTGTGGGTTTTGTGAATTGTTTTCTCATGTACGTTCTTTGATATTACTACATTTAAAAGGTGAGAATATAATGATCTGTTGTGAACACCAAGGTCAGATACAGCCCTTAACCGTATGATAAACACACACATTTCCATACACCATCTGTCTCTAGGAAAGGAGTACTGTCACTCTGCCATCCCACATCCAAGGGCTCAGTGGAGATCCCGCCACACTGAAGGCCTCTAATAGCACTGCCATTGCCCGAATGTGCCTTCCCCAAAGGCATTTACACAAGTCGTCAACAGCATGACAGACACAGAAGGCACAGCATATGGCACCATGGTCCCAAGTGCCATGGGAAGGAAACGCTCCCTGAATCTGTGGAACCCCAGTGAAAACCGGCAGACCCACCAGTGTCTTGGTTGTGCCTCGGGCCAGAGGAGACCCTGAGAGCACTGTAAGGTAAGGATGTAGAAGAAACAAGCAAAACAGACTCCCCCTTGATTCTGACCACAAGCCATGTACTTTACATGAGCAAAATTTAACAATGGCATAATTCTGTTTTAAGAGCAAAGGAGGAAATGCAGACACAATTTGGGACATTTGTCTCCTTTCTTTTAGGGGACTTTGGACAAGTCACAGTCTGGCAACAGAAGGAGAGGCCTTTGCATTTCATTAAATTCCACTCAGTGCAGTAGTATCTGTTTTAACGACCTTGTTGAAGCATGGGGAACCAATCTAAGCATACACTTTACAGAGTCCACCTGCTCTTTCAGGAGACCGTGGTTTCTGGGGAAAGCAGCAGTCAGAACCTGTGGTGCTCAAAGTGATAAAGACACAGATCAGTTTAGACCTGGCCATTGGTTGAACCTCTGCAATTAGGGCTGGTACCCACAGAGGGGCCTTATCTGCCACAAGCAAATGTCTCAGCTCTGGAGTTAGGCAGGTGAGCTTAGGACCTCAGCTCTAGCAAGGTACTTGACAAGTCACAAAATGGTAGTTGACAATCTTAACCCCAAACCCGGTAGCTCCACATCTCCAGCAGAGGTGACTTTATTCATGATACCCTTTCAGGGTAACCTCAAGGGGTAGGACCACCCACTAAAACCTTGAAGAGGGACGGCAGGCTTCAGTCAACAGAATTCTTAGGAAGAAGCTTAGGAAGGGTTCATGTTCAGCTGAACTTTACAGATCGCTAATAAAAAAGCGCAATCATGCTGGAGAATGAATAGTCTTGTTTGACCCTGAATGTCTAGGGCAAGTTCCAGGAAATGCAGCAAAAGAATGAAAAGGGAGATGAGGGAGGGAGGGAGGGAGGAGCAGGGCAAGAGAGGATGAAGGAAGTAGAGGACAGATATTGCAGGGTGGGTCAGGGAGTGTAGTGCAAGTACCATTGGGAGGCATCTCGGACAGAACAGAGGTCACCTCTGTGGGGAGGTGCTGAAGAATGAATGGTAAACAGCCTCTAGTCACTGTTTACAAGCCCACAGCCTAGGGCTCTGAGAGACCGTGCCAGGAGCCACTGGAGAGAGGACAGACTGAGTCCTGCCAGGAGTTCAAGGCTGTGGCTGTCTTCTAGATACCTGACCCAAAGGTCTGGCAGGAAAATACAGACAAGAAGCCCTTGTCCTCAGTGAGAGTCCAAGAAGGGATATCTCTCTTCATACAATCTAGTTTGCCACCTAAGATCAGAGACCCATTTGTGGCCACAAAAGCATACTTTATTTTTCCCCTAAAAAATACTCAATTCCTTTACTATAGGAGTTTCAGGTTTATTTAACATCCCCTCCAAAAATAAATTGTCATGACTTAGCAGTAAACAACTATTCAAATTTAGAATAATATTAAATCAAGCAACAGCATAATTAGAACTCAATTTGGTCTTGAAAACACTATGCATTGATTCTTAAAGGTGATCTTTGTATTGTGAATTAAACAGGCCACTGGAGAAAGGCCACCACAAATGAGAATACCCAAGGACTCTCCACAGCCAACTAACTTTTAGCAGTGCACAGCTCAGACTATTGGGGGTGACAGGTGAGCAGGAAGTCCATCACAGGGTAGAGTAGCTTTGAGAGTTTATAGCCTGACCCCACTTGTAGTGCATTCTCTCTGCTTTGTGCTTACAGCTAAGGATGTGGTCTCTCAGCTGCCTGCTGCCAAGTCTCATCACCATAATGGACACCTGGGTCCCTCTAGAACCATAAGCCCACACAAACTCTCCCTTCTTTACATTGCCTTGGTCACGGAGTTTTTGATAAGTATTGGATCCCCAGTCATTAGGTATCCTCCACTGAAGCAATAAGCCAATCAAGCCAAATTAATAAGTCCAGGTTTAATAAACAGAGCAAAGCAACTCCCAGGTGACTCTAGGGAAGGCAGGAGGGAGAGCATATGGCAGGTCTGAAGACCAGGTCTAAAACAGCCTGTAGGCACGGTCTTGAGCAGCCCCAGGGGAGGAGCTGACTCTTGGCTGGCTTTCTGAAGGGTGGGGTCTGGAGAGGAAAGCTCCAGGAGAGATCCCCAACAGTTTTTATCACAGCACCAGAAAAGTAACTAGAACATGGGCAAATCTTTATTCTTTAATAGCATCTAGGCTTCTGTTTCTCTGTACTCTTAGAAATTTCTAGCTCTTACCCATGACTGGCCTACGTCTCAATATTTGTTATATAATCTGCAATTTATCCTTATATCTTAACTGAATATACACTCTGAAAAAGGAGCCAAACCTTCATTTCTGTATTGATATTTTGTCTGAACATAGACATCACCAGGGTTCATCACCTGCCCCCAAAACTTGCACCTATGATCCACGGATGGTCTTCCCACCTCCTCTCATTCTCAGAGCATCAGTTAAAACTCAATTCCTTCTGTAAAAGTTCAATTGTGGTTATCTCCATCTTATTCTTACACAATATCATCTCCACAAAGGAAAAGTAACTGTTTTACAGAAATTACCTCATCTTCCACCTCTCAGCACAAGCTTTTCTTGAAAACTTATGCAGAACTGAATCAACTCCCATCTTTCTCCAGATGTTCTCAGTGGAAGATGATTTTCTCCTGTCCGAGCTTGATTCCTGCTTTTATTCTCTACCTCCATAACTGGGCTTCTCAAAAATCCTCCGTCTGTCAAATCTTTCCTTTCTGGTATTGTCAAGCTCCCCCTCCAAACCTGCTTATTCCAATCATGGTGTCTCTCGAGTTGCTCTAACCTGTCGTTGAATCCATTCTTCTGTAGCTACTATTTCAACTTTCTTTTTCATTTCCTAACTATCCTTCCAGAAGGTCACCATTAAGCTGTGAATGTAATTCACCTAGCATGCACAATGCTCTGAGTTCAGTCCTCAGCACAGCACAAACAGGCAGAGTATCGGGAATCCCAACACTGGGGAGGTAGACACAGGAGGGCCAGAAGTTCGAGGCTTTCCTCTACTAAATAGTGAATTTGAAACCAGCCTGAGCAACATCAGACTCTGTCGCCAAACAGAAATCAACAACAACATAATTCTATGCTATTGCACACTGTCCTTATTGCTTCCTCATGGATTCCTGGCACTGCTTGTGCCTCCTGCATTCCACTGAATATAATTTTACCAAGGTCACCAGCATCTAAGTTGCCAAATACAATGGGCACTGTCTTAATCACCTCACTCTACCAAACCACTCTCTTCTCCTGAAGTGTTCCACTTATTGGTGTGCTCAACACTGAATTGTCTACCTACAGTCCTGGATTCTTTTCAGTTGCCTGTTAGTCTCCTGTGCTTTGAAATGCTGCTATCCCTCATAAGGTCCCAGAGCCCCCTTCTAAACTACCCACCCTCTTTGAGTAGTCTCCATCCTTCATGTGACCCACACAACACCTGATAACAATTCAACCTGTATTTCTAACCTAGGGATTGAGATTCTTATATTCAGTGATCTGTTACTGTTTCAAGAAGTCCCAAGATTGAACCCAAATGAACATGTTTAAACATAACATGATCCTTCATTTTACCCCAGTCCCAATTCCTACCTGCCAATTTGATATTCGTCTAAATATAACTTGCACAAAAAACTAAAATTTCCTTTTTTTAAACTCCAGAGAATCCTTTAAACTTATCTTTTACAACAAATTTAGTGCTAAAAGGAAGTCACCAGTTCAGTTGGACTACTTCCCCCAGTAACTTTGAGTCATGTTCCCAATGATCCAGCATGGACAGTCATTAGGATTCCTTATAGTCAAGTCTTAATGGTGTCCTAACCTATAAATGCTTTAACCTCATGACCGAAGTCTGTGTGACACCTCCGATGGCCAGTTGCTCAGTCTCTTTCCTCCCCTGTGTTCCCAGACACTAAACCACCACCTATGCAACAATAATTAAAAACTCAGTGGGAAAAAACAAGCCCTCTAGTTTTTTGTGTTAAATTTTCTTTTTCTGACTTTACATTTTCCTTCACTCCTGTCCTTCAGGACAATGCTATTACCATTTATATAAATTTTTCATGTAGGTACATAATCAAGTTTTTAATTGAGGTGTCCTTCAAATTATCGTGTGACAATTCAAGACAAGAAATGAGAGTGAGGAGCAATAACCAACAGATATTTGCCAAAAGGAGTTTAGGGAGAACCTTTAGCCCTCAGAGAAACCGAGCTTGAGGGGTGGAAATTGGAAGGCTTAACTATTCTTATTAACCTCAGCCCATCGCTTGACTATCTTCTGCTAAATTATTGAAAAGATTTATTCTCCATTACATATGAATCATATCAGGCTAGGGCTATAGCTGAGTCAACAAAAACCTGGGCTCTTAAGGTGCCCAGGAGTCCAGATCCCAGAATTCAATAAATGCCAGGTTGGCACGCTGGCTCTCCTGTGATTCCAGCCTAGAAAGGTAGAGATGGGATCCACAGAACAAGATAACTAGCGAGACTAGCTATGTAAGCAAAATCTGGGTTGGACAGAGAGACTCTGCCTCAAGTGAATAAGATATATGAGTGAGGAAAAAAGATTTCTGATATCAGTCTTGGACATCTACATACAGATGGAAGCACATACGCTCACACATATCACATGTGCAGCCATATAACACAAGCATGTATACACACACACACACACACACACACACACACACACACACACACACCAGTAAAGAAGAAATAGGGAGAAATCTGCATCACCATACTCTCATAAATCCTACAACAAACTAAGCAGGCAATCATCATGATTCCCATTTTTTTTAAATGAATGTTAAAGGATTTCTGTACAAGCATGAATAGAAGTAGAACTGAGGCAAGCCCCGAGAGGCAAGCACTGCCTCTTCACCTGGTACTTAAATACTTTCTCCACATCCCCTAGACTACAGTGCTTTAAAGCCAAGATTCAAAAAAAAAAATCCTCTAAAGGTGAGATTGAAGGTGATGAAAAGTCTGAGAGACCCACCCCAAACACTCATAGTTCCTGACTTTGTTTCTTAAACACACAGCTCACAGGCAGCATCAAGACAAAAACCCTGGCCATTGACTAGCCTTTCTCCAAGTACTATTTCTCTTCAATAGAGAGAATTTTGTTTCAGCCTCTACAAAACAGACACAGGTGCCCTGTGCAGGTTTCCTTAACCTTCCTGAAGGTCCATATTCTACAGGGCAGCTCCAAAAATGTGGGGGCATTATCATCATCCTGCCATAGAAGCTATTGTTATCCAGGTAGAGGAAGAAGGTATGAGGATTCATAGAGGCAGAGATTCTTTCCTACTTAGAAGTTCTTAAATCTGGAACACATTCACCTTCCTCTGAATCCCTGATACCCTTGACTGACCTCCAGAACAATTCCAGCTGTTTGTTCTTCCAATAGTTTCTCCCAGTATGAGAGGGACAGCTTACAGTAGACCCTTGCCATGGGTCCTACACACACACACACACACACACACACACACACACACACACACACATAAACACACACACACACATCACATAGAAAGGCACGCACACACATACATACAGATTCACCTCTCCATTTTATATCTCACCCTTATTTTTCATCCTCTCTGAAGAGGAGAAAATACAAGTTCCAGAAGGAAATGGTGACTATCTAAATAACTTAACAGAGCGGGAGTCAGAAAATTTACAAAAATAAAGGATCCCATGCTCTCGAGTGTTTCCTCCATGGACAGAGCACTCACCTCATTGCTGTCTCGTCGTCTTCTTTGCTGCGGCTGTCCCTCGGTGATTCATAGGGAGCACTGGGCAAAGGTGAGGAGGCTAATAAGCCTCCTGCTGCCACAGCTGATTTACTGCCCTATAAAATTGAGAGCAATTGGAGGACAGGAGTGGTAGTCCCTCCTTGGTGTCCATGTTCATGTCTGATTACTGTGCTTGCCACACTGTGTTGTGCTCGCTTTTGTCTGCTCATCTAACACAAAGAGTGTAAAAGAAGGAAGGCCTGCCCGATTTTCCCCATGGTCATCTCCAGCACTTGAAATCCACAACACACCCATAGTTTGTTAACATCTAGCCATTTGCTGACTAAGTGAAAAATAGAATAAATTGCTCATGTTGTGTTACATTGTTTCTGACTTCATTTTTTTCTCCTGAAGTTTGCCTGTGTTCACATTTTCATCAAATCAAATATGCCTCCCTTATAATTATTTGAATTTTTAGAGACTATTTTATTTTATTTTCTGGATATGACTGTTTTGTCTGCATGCATGTATGTGCATCAGGTGTGTGCTAGGTTCCCATAGAGGCCAGAAGAGGAGGTCAGTTCCACTAGAGTTACTTACAGATGCTTTTGAGCCACCGCATGGATGCTGAGAAACAAACCTGGATCCTCCACAAGAGCAACAACTGTTCTGAACAACTGAGCCACCCACCTCTCCAGCTTTCTCCCTCCCTCCTAATCATTCGAAATAAGCAAACACTATTAAAGTAGAAACTGAATAGCCATGAAGTGATAAAACACCTCTGGTGGATACTTCTCTTGCCTTCAATGGCTTAGCACCTGTACAAACTGTTCTTATGCTCAAAGAATTTCTCACCTTATGATTCTGAAGGAAGGCACATGTACCGCATCTTTGTTTCAGTGTATGTTAGCCTTTGTTAGAGGGAAAATGCACCAAGATCTCATTTCAAATTGGGAAGATACATTGGCCAAAGGTCAAGGATATAGATTTATTGTTACGTAAGTTACTCCTTTTTTTTCCCCGACAGTTCCTTTTAAAGTCCCCCACATTTCACATTTGTGACATTATTTATATTGTAGTGGTGACACCCAATCCACATTAACCTCTAATGTGTTGACTAATTACTAATTAACTAACTTCACCTTTCAGTTTGATGATTAGCAGCTAGAAGGTATCAGATGATATGTTGAGTTGACTTCATGGAAAACTATTGGAGACATGACCCGGTATCTCCCGGTGGTCAGTTGGCAAGCAAGAGTCAAGTTAGCATTTGGCATGTATTCTGCAAGTTGGTGGCTGGAATCATTGGGTCAGAAACTCTTCCTTTCGGAGCATCAAACCCCAAACCCAGTGCAATTCAGCTGTAAAGACAAGAGCAATGAATATTGGTGCAACTGGCGGTATCCGCCAAGGACAGCCCAACCTTGTCTTTGTAGGGACGTAAGACAGTTAATTGGTAAGAGAAGAAATGCATTTCTTCTTTAAGTGAAAACCTTCAGGATTTTTATTTTTTAAATTTCACTAACTATTGCGATAGTATTGACTGTCAACTTGGCAGGATGTACCACAGCTGAGGAAACAAGCCTCCAGGCATTTCTGTGAGGGATTCTTACGGCTATAATCATGCTTGTGATTGGTCAGCTGAGGCTGGAAGGTCCACAAGTGACTGGCACTCTTCCCCCTGGACTCTCTAAGAAGGAAGAGAGCTGAACACAAGCAATTGTCCCTCTCCACTTCCGGACCGAGGACACAGGGGACTGGCTCCCTCTAGTGCTTCTCACTTTGCCTTCCCTTCCTTGATGGACTGTAGTCTTTCTCTCTTAAAAAAAAAATAATAAATCCTTTCTCCCTGAGGTTGATTGGTCCAAGTATTTTATCACAACAGCAGAAAAGAAACTAAGATAGCTATTTAAAAGTAAAGTAAAATTTTGTAATTCGGAGAGGAAGTACATCAGAAAGTAAGATCCTAACCTTCCCTTTAATAGCTGACCAGTAACTGAAAGTGGAGGTCCTTGTTTCAGGGGTGTCTTGGGGTAACCTCAGATGGCCATAGCTCCATGGGAGATAAGTCTCAAGTCAATATACAGGATCCCTGAGACCTTTTCAGGATAAATTTGAGGCAAACTTGTAGTGGGTAGCCATTCCAGCTTTGGTCTGGAAGTTCCAACCCCTACTGAGGCTTCAGTAACTATCACGCCTACAAGGCGGGGCAAAGGGAGGGCCCTGAAGACCGGAGATCGGGATGTGCTACGCTCTCTTCCTTCTTGGACCGTGGACGCTAGAGGCAGACCGAGGAGAGTTCTCCAGAGAACACCGCAGGACTGCGCTGCGTCTTTCACAGAACCCACAACCTACCTATCCCTTCATTTGTAAGTTACGCCATTAAATAAATCTCCCTTTTAACTACGTGGAGTGACCTTAATAATTTCACCAATACAAACTGTCTCTTAAAAATACTAAGAAAATATTTTCCTTTTTGAATGTCTGCCATGCTTTGAATCTAAAATGGCCCTAACAGACTCATGTTTTGAATCCCTAGTCCCAGGCTTGTGGAAGTATTTTGAGGACCATGGAGCCTTTAGGAGTTTGGGCCAGGCTGATGAGAGCAGTTCAGGGAAGGCAGGCCTTTGAATGTGGTACCCACACTCTGCCGTATGAATAGTCTGTTTCATGTTCATGCTGTCATGAATTTGCCATGCCTTCCCCTACTATGATGGACTTGAAATAGCTCTGCAACCATGAGCCAAAATGTCCTCCTTGGCTTTAGTCAAGCACTTTGGAAAAAAAGTCATATACAGTCTTCCCATGCATCTCAGTGTCTTCATAGACTCTATCATGTAATATCAAAATGATAGAATGGAGTCATGAGAACCAGCTATTGAGGTAGACTTTGAAGAGATTTGCAAAAGTATAAAATAATGCCATTCTTCTAATTATTTTGTTATGTAAAATTATTTATTTTTATTAACATATATTCATTGTACAAAATGATGGGTTTCACTGTGACATCTTCGTATATATGTATTTCATTGTGATATCTTCATATATGTATTACTCTGATATTACAACCCTATTATCCTCCTCTTGTTCCCCATGCCTTACTGGAAAAATATACATAAATATAATCCAGTGAATAAAATTTCTTGGTATTCTTAGTAATTTTAGAGGTGTAATTCCTAATTCCAAACTGTGGATTCATGACACATAAATATATAGATATAGGCTGTGGTGATTTGAATGGGAATAGCCCCCATAGGCTCATATTTTTGAATTCTTGGTCTCCAGTTGGAACTCTTTGAGAAGGATTAGGAGGTGTGGTCTTGTTGGAAGAACTGTGTCACTAGGGGTGGGCTTTGAGGTTTTAAAAACCCATGCCAGCATTCCCAGTTAGTTTTCTCTCTGCCTCTCTGTCTCTGTCTCTGTCTCCCTGCACCTCACCTATAGACCAAATGTAAGTTCTCATCTACTGCTCTAGTGTCATGCCTGCCTGCTTGCTGCCATGCCCCCTGCTATGATGATTGTTGACATACCCTCTAGAACTGTAAGCCTTATTAAATGCTTTCATCTATAAATTGCCGTGGTCATGGTGTTTTGTCACAGCAATACAAAAATAAATAAGATAAATACTTATGAATGAATAGATATGACCATATATATTTTTTTTCTTCAGATGAATAGGGGATGCAAAACATTATAACATTATAAATCTATCTGGCTATCTTGACCCTATCCTAAGGAACAAGAAGGAGTTTTGTACAACTTCACAGGTATCACAACCATTTTGAAAATGAAATTTGTCCCAGAAAGACAAAGTGATTTAATTAAGGCTCCTGAGTCCATGTTGAGATTGTTCCTCACTTAAATGAAAGAAGCATAGAATGCCGTGAATAGTGACTCCAATCCCTGTATTGGGAGGGCTTGTTACAGGTCTACATTCAGAGATTGGCAGTTCTGCCCTAGACAGAAACCAAGTAAATCACAGACCAGCTCCTTCCCTGTCATTTTCCAGAGCTGCTAAGATCATCTCTAATTTGAGAGGGAAACTTCACATGTCCTTGTAGGAGGACTACTAAGGATCCAAAAATACATTTTATACTTAAACATTTCTGAGAGTAGATTTTAAATATTGTCCCTACAAAGAATGATAAAGATGTGACACTGTGAATATTGTGGCCAGCTTTATTTGGCTATTCCATATTGTATTCAAATACCAAAATATTATGTGGTATCTGATAAGTCTATACAGTATTTGAAGAGCCAAAAGTAAATTCAAGAGACAGGAGACGTTGACATTTGGAGTACTCTGCACATTTGTATGTAATATTTCCTTTGTGGTGGTCCACATTTTGTTATATGCATTTTAAAGTATTCTTCTAGAATTTTAAAACATTAGGAGGCATCCCATAGGTCATCAGTGGGGCCCCTGGATTGTCCATCCAGGAAATGCCTCACTAAGGACAATTAGAGTCAATATATGTCCAGGTATACCTGTTGGCACCACAGGATATTTCTAAAATATTAAGTCATGTCCTTGTAACCTCCTTACAACAATTAAAGGGAGTTAATCTGTTTTTTTTTCCCTTTAAATCAAATAATTCTCTAATTCCCAAGCC
Source organism: Peromyscus aztecus (assembly GCA_902168405.1). NCBI lineage: Eukaryota > Metazoa > Chordata > Mammalia > Rodentia > Cricetidae > Peromyscus > Peromyscus aztecus. The sequence goes on along the minus strand of CABHPQ010162046.1, from coordinate 2,349 downwards.
CCTTGTGCATGATGCCTCATTTGATAGTTAGAATATTAAGTCAACTGAATGATATTCTGGTGCAATGCAGCAGGTACAGATACCTGGGCATGCATACAGCAAGCAGAATGGCTTTCCAGTACAAAAGGGAAGATGTGAAGAAGTATGCATACCCATTTGAAACACGCTGCATTTTCAAAAAAATACTAAAATTAAACATTGAGCATTCTACATAATTTCTCTTTATTTTAATTTTTATTGTTATCTTTTATTTTATAGGGGGTTATGTTTGCCATGACATGCATTTGGAGGTCAGAGGACAACTCTGTGGAATCTGTTTACCCCTTCCCCCTTTATGGTTTCTAAGGATTGAATTCAGAACACCGGGCTTGTGTGGCAAGAGTCTGTACCTATTGAGCCATCTTGACAGCCCAGCTACGTATTTCTTTATACACATTTTAGCTGGTGTTTTAATCAATGTAGTTGTAACTCCTGTTTTGTTTTTGTCAGAGTTGATATTTTACAGAAACTGCTATGATTCTTTAACAACATTCAAAGCTTGAGAGAGAGTCATTACAGAGATGTAGGGGAAGGTGACTGATTAAAAAATGTAATCCATTCCTGTACTATACTACAGGAGCTCCGATGTCACAGCAAACAAAAAAGACAAGGTCACAGGAGTCTTCTAAACACCAGGAAACCTGACCCTCTGTGAGGTCCCCATTAAAACACATCACAACATGGAGAATTTCTTGTAAATTCACTTGCTTTATTTTTCTGTGGCATACAAATCATATATGTCTGTGTGAACTGTTGCTATGTACATGAGATGTGGTCAAAAAATAAGATTTATACACTTGAAAGCACACTTGTATGAAAACAATTGTACATCCAATTCCTTCCTTCATCTCTACCCACTTAAATCTCCTTCTCATCGCCTTCCTGTTTATTAAGCATTTCTCCGAGGCCCTCTTCTCTTTCAAATGAGTTGACTCTCCTTTCTCCTCCCCGCAAGGCTACCACTCCTTAGAATGACTATCCCTCTTGCTGTTGCTACCACTGCATCACATCTTCCCTGCTTCCTTCCTGTGTTCTTCTTCCTCCTCCATCATATTCTCAGCATACTGTTCTCCTCCCCCATACCAACTCGCAGAAGTTCCTTCTGCATAATTCTTAAAGTTTTGCTTAGCTGCAAACAGGGGCTACCATGACAAGATTTCTGTTGCATCTTTAGGGAAACACTGGGCGCACACACACACACACACACACACACACACACACACACACACACACACACAGGGAGAGAGAGAGAGAGAGACTTCAGCATGGATCTAATTCATCTTCATATCTTCAATGGATGTCATGCGATGAACCATATATGCCACACTAATTACATAGATACATTAAAGTGACCCAGAGATATTATCTTGAGAGTCATAATACACACACACATAAAATCCACAAAATATTCTAGCCGTACTGGGAATGAAACAATTGGTGATACATAATAATTACATAATTATGAAGCATAAGTAGTTTAAATCTGCTCGTAGTATTCTGCTCTGAAAATTTATCAAGAGTTCCATGTCAGTAACTGGAAATTATGCAGGCTGATTCTTCTGTCAGTCATATTAACTTTCAATACCTGTTGGAACAAACAAGAAATGTATTGAGCATTTGTTGTCTAGAGTTTCCTATGCACAAATGAACAGGGTGGGAGTCATTGAGCCACATGGCCTTGATGCCAACTACTGTTTTATTGTCAAGTGCGGAGGGTGCTTCCTAATCCTTGGAGTAGAATGATTGTTCTGTGATAGGGATGGGTTCTCAAGGACTCAGTTCCCAACCACTGAGAACAAGTGCACAGGCCACTGAAAAGGGCGCCCTGCTTCCTCTCTTCGGCAGTGCTGCCAGCTCCCCTTTCACCCCAGCTTCTGTTGTCTCCTCATAGCGCTCACCCACGGCCTGGTCAATCTAATGTCTCCTCACAGCGCTCACCCACGGCCTGGGTAGTCTAATGTCTCCTCACAGCGCTCACCCATGGCCTGGTCAATCTAATGTCTCCTCACAGCGCTCACCCACAGCCTGAGCAGTCTAATGTCTCCTCACAGCGCTCACCCATGGCCTGGTCAATCTAATGTCTCCTCATAGCGCTCACCCATGGCCTGGGCAGTCTAATGCTGTCTCCTCATAGCGCTCACTCATGACCTGGGCGGTCTAACATTCGTGCTTCTTATAGGCAAACACTTTTTAGAGGCCTCACCAATGACCAAGTTTTAACTGTAAATAAATTGATTCACAACAGAATAGGGCAAAGTCCTTTAAGAGATCTTTTTAAAAGTGGTTGACAAGAAAACCACAGTATAAGGA
>CABHPQ010162045.1:35480-55652 GCA_902168405.1 Peromyscus aztecus | reverse complement strand
ATAGAAGGGGAATGGAGAGAACTGAGAGGCTGAGCTGACTGACTGACTGACTGAGTGGCCAATCAGACTCAGGATCAGACCTCTTCCTCCCATTTCTCAGGGAGCGGTCCCTGTGCACCAGACCCTCAGCTAGACATCAGGAGCCCAGGCAAGACCCTGCTCCGAGGCTCAAGGGCTTTATGGCTCCACAGCATAGGAGAACAGAACAAGCAAATTCAATGTCCCTGTGAAAGACAGGGGTCCGGGAGGGCCTGACTTCCTGCAAGACTTGGAAGGCTTCCTGGAGGAGGTGTGTTTAGAACTAATGAATATGATTTTTGTAGGCTGAGAAGGAGAATGTTCAATGTAGAAGAGGAAGGGCAAGTCTCTCTCTCTCCTCATTAATGATTTTAAATTATAACATGAAAAGGACCTTAATTTCTCCAGCTAACAGCCCACGAGCGCTGACAATAAGAGCCATGGGAACAGCAGCTTTTGTGCTGTGTCTACTGTGTACCAGACACCGGAGGACCAGTACAGTGTGCTGCGCGTCCATCCAAGATAGTTCCCTGAAGCCACCCTGCTTCGGGGCCAGTTCACGGAACCGCCTGTATCAGTTAACTGTCCACTCTTAGTTAATAAGAGTTCAGTTTTCCAGGCATGGAGGCAAATGCCTGTGGCCCCAGCACTAGGGAAGCAGAGGCAGGAGGATTGGCGTTCAGAGCCAGTCTGGGCTATATAATGAGAACTGTATCAAAAACTGCTGGCTGGGGACATGGCTCCGTGGTGGGGTGCTTGCCTAGCATGCTCAAGGCCATGGGTTCGATCCTCAGAACAGAAATAAGAACAAATCAGGCACGGTGACGGGAACACATAATCTTAGAACTCGGGACGCAGAGGCAAGAGGATCACAAGTTCAAGGTCACGCTACCTTGAGAGTTGTACATGAGACCCTGATTAAAATAAAGAAAGTGGGATGCAGTGAACTGGAGAGAGGGCTCCGCAGTTGAGAATGGTTGTCGCTCTTCCAGAAAGCCTGAGCTGGGTTCCCAGCACCCATGCTGGGCAGTTCAGATCCGCCTGTAGCTCTAGCTCCATGGGATCCACCTCCTCTGGTGTCTGCAGACACCTAGACACATGTACACACACACACACACACACACACACACACACACACACACACACACACCAAAAATAAATAAATAAATAAACCCTTTTTTAAGAAAAGAAAAAGGAGTGTGCGGTTTGTCCCTGACCCCTGGGGCTGTATCAGAGAGCAAAGGGTGTGAGGGGCTGAGATAGACCCCTCCTACCCTTCATTTATAAAATGGAGTTGACTTTCAGCACATTGACCCAGTGTGCCCTGAAGTCACTGGCATTGGTGAATAGACATGAATGTCACTGGCCTCTGCCCCAGCACACCAGAGGGACAGAGAGAATGGGAGAGGAGATGGAGTTCTGGAGAAGAGAAGATGGTTCTAGAGACGGCATCTGTGCCTGAGTGACCTGGGGAAAGCTACCAGGGGGACACTGGGGAGCTAGCTGACAGCCTAGCAGCCCTGGAACCAGGGGCAGATGAGGACAAGAATTCAGGGGACAGAGCAGGAGAGATGGGAGGGGCGGTTGAGTTCCCATGTGTAGAAACTGGGTACAAGGGGAGGCCGCTGAGGGTCACCAGGGACCAGAGCTGGAGGGCGTCCTGTCTCCTGCCCGGAGGTACACACACTCCTGACAGGGTTGTGCCTTTTGTGGAAGGTTTTCCGAATAGTTAGTAATTACAAAGACATCCCATAATACTTCAGAAACCTCCCAGGCCTTTGAAACACTCTGAAGAATGCTTTGGATATGAACGTTGAACTCATTTTCAAGGCACAGAATGGGAGGCCAGGCGAGTGAGTCCTTACAGATAAAGTAATCTAAACAACCCCGTCACTGTTTCAGATGCAAAGGACCAGAGTTGTAAAGAACCCGTTCAGGGTCACACAGCAGTTCTCAGTGGAGTGGGGGCAAGAGCTTGTGCTTCTGGCCTGCTTTTTCCTGTCAAATGGGACCCTGGGGCCTCAGAGAGATTCTTTCCATCTCCAGTCCTCTGCACGGCCCTGAACAAGGACACACACGCACAGTACGCGCACACTCCTGAGCACCACACACATGCACAGAGCAAACTTGGATCTGCAGTCTCTCCAAGTGCACAGAGGAGGCATCACCTAGTAATGATAGAAGGGGGTTCTTTATGGAGAGAGCCTGGGCCAGAGGCTTGCATGCTGGCCCAGAAGTCGCAAACATGAGCCCAGTCCAGCTGCGCTCTAGAACTGGATTCCTATTTATGCAACATAGCAGACCTGACTTGGAGTCCTTACCTGACACCCTCACAGTGTGGACTGTGGCCTGTGGACACTAGCAGGGCGCCAGTCACAAGCCCCCATCCTTCTCTCTACTGCCAGGTCGGCATGGCACGAAGTGTAGACTTTGCCCTGGCTACTCATCACCATGACGACCACTGTCTAGATAAGTAAACAAATGGTCCTGTCCCTTCTGGGGCCTGTTGAATTTTTGCCCATTAAAAGCAAAATTCCAGACGGCTAACATTTTGAGCTGGTCCTGACCTGAAAGCACCTTTCTTATCTGAAGAGTGGCTCTCTAGGGTCATTACAGTCCAGTGACCAGCTGCTTGTCAGTGACTGGCCTCCCCTGCTAAGCAGGGAGCCTCCCCTGCTAAGGCCTGGGCCTCCCTGTCATGTGGTGAGGAATCATCACGCAATCAACTGTCAGGGGCAAGGCCCCACTCTGGGACCTCCCAGGGCCGCCTAGGAAAACAGTCTGCAAACCAGACAAGGAGGGCTTTGTGTCTGCAGAGAACCAGCGTGTCTACCCCTCACACTGAAGGCTGAGAATCTGGGGCTTCATTTATTTATTTATTTATTTATTTGTATGTGTGTGTGTGTGTGTGTGTGTACATGTGCCCATGCACACGCCACAGTGTACCTGTGGAGGTGAGGGGACAACTCGAAGGAGCAGGTTTTCTCCTTCCACCGTGTGGGCTCTGGGAATCAAACCGAGGGGTCAGGCTTAGCAGCAAGCACCCTGAATTCTGAGCCATTTCGCTGGCCCCATAATAGGAAATGATAACGACTTGTGCATCTCCTTTTACTTGTCCACTAGAACATGCAAAGTCAAGTGCACAGCTCTGTTACAATGGATGCACAGTAGCCGGGACACAGCCCAGTGGTAGAACTCTTGCCAAGCACGTTGGAGGCCTTGGATTGGATCTCCAGCATTGCCAAAAACTAAGCTGAGTTTCAAAAGGCGCAGAGCAACTAGAGTCTCTTGCCCGTGTGCCCTCCTGTTCTACACTTCTCAGACGGCCATGGTCTCGTCCCTTGGTTACTATTTGCTATTTTGTTTGGTTTGGTTTTTTGTGAGACAGGGTTTCTCTGTGTAGTTTTAGTGCCTGTCCTGGATCTCGCTCTGTAGCCCAGGCTGTCCTGGAACTCACAGAGATCCGCCTGCCTCTGCCTCCCAAGTGCTGGGATTAAAGGCATGCGCCACCATTGCCCGGCACTATTTGTTATTTTAACACATGTGCAAGCTGCTTCAAATCCTGTGCAAAACAGGAAGATGTGTAACTGATGACATGAAACAGAAGCCTTCCGAGGAGCCCTCTGCCACCTGCTAGCAGCATGTCCTTCAGTTCTGCATGCCCCCTGCCTGCGCATTGGCTGAGGCTCCCCTTCTCCAGCACTGTCCAGCTGCCCCCACCACCCCCGCACCTGCCCACCTTCTTCCCACTCCACACAACAGCCAGCATGCCTGTCAAGTGTGAATCTGATTGCTACATGAAGCTAGGGATTTCTGGTCTCCTTTAAAATTTTTATTACATATTTTAATTCATTTGTATATGTATGTGTGCATATATGTATATGTGTGTGGGCACAAGTGTTCCACAAGTGTGACATTATGATGCATGTGTGGAGGTCAGAGAATAACTTGTGGGTTGGCAAAATGGTTCAGTGGGTAAAAGCATCTGTAGCCAAGTCAGACAACCTGAGTTCAATCCTCAGGACCCACGTGGGAGCAAGAAAGAACAGACTCTTGCAAGTGGTCATCTTCTGACCTCCACACAGGCATCTATCTACCTACCTACCTACATACACACACACACCACACATACATACACATACCACATATACACACACACAGCACACATACACACACATACCACACATACACATACCACACATGCACACACATACCACACATACACACACAAACCACACATACACACACATACATACACACACATACCACACATACACACACAAACATACACACATATACCACACATACACCTACACACACACCACACATACACACACACCACACATACACACACAAACCACACATACACACACAAACCACACATACACATACACACACAAACCACACATACACACACATACCACACACACATATCACACACACACACACACACACACACACACACACACACACACCACACACCATGCTCATGTGAGTGCCAAGGAACATATGAGAAGGAGCTTGGGCTCCCCAAGACTAAAGGTCTCTGGAGACTTGGGTATGGGGCGTCTTTAACATCAACACTTAGACCAGATCTTGCTGTTACCATGGTTGGGACGTCCATCACCATCCCTGAGTACCGCCACCAGGCTGTGAGTTCTTCTATCTCAGTGTCTCCAGAATCAAAGACCTGGATGGGGGGTGCTGCCCGACCCCAGCTGCTGGGGCAGAGGGCATACCTGCTTCTTCTGTCTTCCACATAGCAAAGCCGGGCACTGTCTTGTCAGTCATACACAGAATTCCAAACGAGAAAAGGGACTAAGGAACCAGGCGGGCAAGAATCATAGCATATACCCTCCGCCCTTGCCTTATAGCCCCAGGACTGCAGTTAGACTAAAACCCAGCGCCCTTGCTCTGGCCCATTGCAGACTGTGCCAACTCCGCCCTTGGCGCTCCCCTGCCAGGTTCCAGACAGTGGTCTTGCAGGTCCTTAAACAAACGGCTCTGTCCCTCCTCGAGGACTTTGTCCATTGACTCGCTTTGCCTGGGATGCCCTTCTTCCTTTCCCCAGGGCTGGTTCATTCCTGTCCTTCACCTCTCACATTGAATGGCAGCTCTCCAGAGGCTCTCCCTGCCCCACCTGTCTGCAGTGGGCCATTCCTTTATGATCTCTTTCCTAACACTATCACAGTTTCACAACGATCACGGACTGTTTACTTGCTTGTGACCAGTCTCCCTGCTAAACAAACCTCACTGTACGTGGAGTCAGATTCCTGATGGCCTCCTTCGGTACTGATGTCTGCCCGTGGCGGTCAGCCTGGCATTCTGTAAATGCTGAATAAATGCTTCTAGGTAGAATGTGAAGCGTGCTCAAAATGGGGAGATGAGTATGAACCCTTCAGGGGCAAGGAGCAGCTTGGGAGATGTGGTTGCTCACATAGGTCGTGTCACTGTGCAGGGCCAGCCAGCCTCCAATAGATGTGTGACAAAGGTTCAAGAGGGTTTCAACGTCACCCATAGAAACCTCAGGGTACAGGAGTAGGTCCCCAGGGCTTTCCTTAGCCTTGGCTGAGGAGTTAAGAAGACTCCTGCCTAGAACTGGCTTGACAGGCTTAAGACCAGGGACTCCCACAGGGTCCCACACTCAGAAGGGCCTCATGCTTGGGGGTTAGTATTTTTTTGCAGAAGTTAGCGTGAAATTCCTCATGGTTTCATCTTTAGGAGGGTGGGGTTGTGAGACAGGGTCTCACTACATGACTGGTCTCAAACTCACAGCCATCGCCTGCCTCAGTCTCCTCAGTTCTGGGACTACAAGCTTGTACCACTATGTCCAGGAGATGGGAGCTGCACGGTGACTCTGGGGGCCTGCTCTCACCCTTCTAATATCTTTGGGCTTAGGGGAGTATGGCATTAAACAGCAGCTAACTAAAACACCAGGCCAGGTGCTGAGAGAGACCACAGAAGGCACAAGGCATCTGTTTAGCAAATTTGGCAGCGCCAGCTTCGTTTTTGAAGATTTCATGTTGCGGCAGGTCCCATCTCTGTTCCCCTCTACACTGTTTCACTACGTTAGAGCTCAAGGAGTAGGTACCAGTTCCTCACAATAGTGTACATTTACTGAGCATCTCGTCTGTGCCAGGCGCCAGGTTAAGTCCTCGTCGGCATTAGCTTACTTAATCTTCATAACGATCCTGTAAAGTATGCGTTCTCTGAAGACTCGTTTTTTTTTTATTGTATGTGAGTGCCTGTGTGTATGTATGTGCACCACCTGTGTGCCTGGTGCCGCAGAGACCAAAAGAGGGCGCCTAATCCCTGGAACTGGAATTGCCGGTGGTGGTGAACCGCCTAATGTGGGTGCTGAGAACAGAACCTGTGCAAGATCAGGAAGTGCTCTAAACCGCCGAGCTACCGTTCCAGCTCCCTGCAGACACGCACCATCGTGTCCATTGCGCACGAGGAGGAAACTGGGGTACTTTTTATAGAAAGAGCACTGACCGGCAAGTCCAGAAGCCAGTGTCCATTCGAACTCCACTGCTGACCTGCTGTGTGTGGGTGCTGAAGCAAGTCCATAAGCTTCAGATGCTTCCTGAGAATGAGAGAGAACCGCCAAGCATGGTGATGCACTCAGGAGGCAGATCTCTATGAGTTTAAGGCCAGCCTGGTCTACATAGTGAGTTCCAGGGTAGCCAGTGCTACATAGTGAGACCTTGTCTCAAAAAAGGGGGGGTCACACCCACTCTGAATACTAGGAATCACATCTCATAGAGGATGGCTCTGCCTACCTTATAAACTTCAGTCTGAGGGGAAGGGATTCTTCTATTTAACTACCATGTAGCATCTACAGTGGTCATTGAAACTCCTAACAAAACCTCTGGTCTCAGGGGGCAAAAGCCAGCCTTAGCTCCCACTAGCCGTGCTGTCTAGGCTTGGGCTCTACACCGTGCCCAGGATGCACCCCACAGGGACAGAAGGAACAGCTCTGAATGCAGGAGGGAAGACGTGACAGGCAAGAGAAAACTGTGCGGGTCGCAGCTCCTGATGGTCCCTTTGCTGCAGGCAACAGGCCGCTGGTGCTGAATTTTGGCAGCTGCACCTGACCTTCATTTCTTCTGAAACTGGACCAATTCAAGAGACTCGTAGACGACTTTGCCTCCACGGCAGACTTCCTCATCATCTACATCGAAGAAGCTCACGCGACAGGTACAACAGGACTCTGCCTCTACTCTCCCCGCCCTCTTCTTTCTCCCATCCCCCAAGCCCATCTAATAGTGGGGTGGGGGTGAGGGGAGATGAGGAGGGAGGGCCAGGGAAGCCCTGCACTGGCTTTGCCTCTGCCTCTCTCTCCACAATCCGCTGCAGCCAGGGCACGCAGAGCAGAAGTCTGAAGAGGAACATAGATAAGCGGAGGTTCAAGGGAGGGCAGCCTGTTTGAGCACATTTTCAAGGCACGGAGACGTGAGGTGTCGCAAATGAAAATGGCTGCCCTATAGCTATATTCAGATATATCCTGAGATCAAAGAGACATTATGGCCTGTCTGGATCGTAGCTCACCAAACTTTGGTGAGCCCCCATGCTCCTGGGGGCCTTGCTGAAGCAGATGCCTTCACAGATCTGGGTTGAGTTCTAGGTGATGGTTCTGTCTCTGGTGTGAGGACCACACTCAGAGGAACACTGCTATAGGACAGCTCTTACCCAAGGAAGCTTCTGTTCTCATTCACATTTGGGGGACAACTTAAAATACTGTGGGGTAAAAAGTGCATGGGTACGAGCATGCGCTTCTCTGTAGTTTTATGCATATTTAAACTTTTCCAGAATATATATTTTTTAGGAACAGCTTGGGCAGCAGGAGCTCAAGCACAAGGCACAGTGAATCTCTTTGTGAGAGGTAGGCCCTGGGCAGTCCACTGAGATCTGTAATCTCCCTAGCTGAGAAGAGACAGGTCATTGACAGTCTCCGAGATGGCAGCTGGAGCTTAGCCAGAGCTGATTAGATCCTAGGGTGGCACTTCTCAAACTTCCATAAGGTTACCTGGAGAGCCTATTGGGTGCCGGGGTGTGGTCAGGTAGAGCCAGGGCAGCTGGCCCAGAGACCACACTTGGAGGAGCTGAGTCCTAGAGGACCCACATTCATTTCCAAAAGAGCAAGTTGCTAGCTGTAGTAGGAGACGGGATCACCCCCAGCACCAACTCCTGGTTCTCATGCCTGCTGCACTTTTCCTGGAGTCAGGCCCAGCAAGTCTCACCCTTTCCAGAACCCAGACCTGTCCATCTGAGCCACTGGGGAAAAACTCCCTGGCACTGTTCTGACACTGTCACCTCTGTGTCTTGCTCCCCGTCAGCAGACAGTTCTTCCTCCCCACCTCCTGCTCTGACATGCTTGCTTTTGTGAGACAGACAGAACTGGACATGAACTTCAGAAAGAAAGTGTGCAGAGCCAGAGTCCACCAATCCTAGGGGCTCAGGGGGTCTGAGGCAAAGTCTGGGTGTAGTTCCCACTCTAGCATGTGCTGGTCATATAACCTCGGTCAACTTTCAGACTTGTTTCTCTGCCTCAGAGTAGAGCAACAGCCGCTGCCTTGCAGAATCACTCAGCCTTACTCAGCCAGCACTGGGTCTCTGCTCAAGCTCATGCTGGACCCAGCAAGAGTGAAACAAGACACACACAGCTCCTCCTTCCTGTAGGCGCTCACGTTTAGAGCTGAAAGGCACTAAGAAGCCCGGGATCGAGCTGGAGGGTGATAGGGGCCCATCAAAAGATCTAGGCAGGAGAGTGACAAGGGCAGATTTGTGTTAGGAATATTATTTTAAGATGTGTTACTTTTGTTTACGTTGCATTTGTTTAACTCTGTGGAGCCTGTGTTACTGTGCCTGCCTGAAACACCTGATGGTCTAATGAAGAGCTGAACGGCCAATGTCAAGGCAGGGGAAAGGATAGGTGGGACTGGCAGGCAGAGAGGATATATACAGAAGGAGAAATATGGGGAAAAAAGAAGGACTGAGAGAGAAAGGAGGACTTTAGGGGCTAGCCACTCAGCCACCCAGCTACACAGCCAGACACGGAGTAAGAAGGAAAGAAAAGGTGTACAGGAACAGAGGATGATAAAAGCCTCTGAGGCCAAAGATAGCCAGGATAAGTTAAGTAAAGTTGGTTAGCAACAAGCCAAGCGAAGGCTGGACATTTATAATTAAGAATAAGCCTCCATGTGAGATTTATTTGGGAGTGGGGTGGAGGGTAAAAAAAAACAACCATCAACAGATTTGTATATTGGAAAGAACACCATGGTGAGAAATAGTTAGGGGAGGGAGGTTGTCTAGTTTCCACAGTAGTATTGTTGTTGTTATTGTTGATGGTGGTGGTGGCGGTGGTGGTCTTTGGAGACAGGGTTTCATTGTGTAGCCCTGGCTGTCCCGGAACTCACTCTGTAGATCAGGCTGACCTCAGACTCGCAGAGATCCGCCTGCCTCTGCCTCCCGAGTGCTGGGACTAAAGGCGTGCGCCACCACCGCCCGGTCACTCAGAGTAGAAGTCCTTCAACTGTCTTGTACATTAGAATCATGGAGAAGGCTGTGAAAACACACATTTCAGAGCCCGTTCCTCTATGGCCTAGAGCAGGGCTGGGAATTCCAGTGGGGAAGTGGAGACACTCACACACACACACACACTCACACACACACACACACTCATACACACACACACACACACCTGCACAACCACTGTCCTGACCTTTGCCTCTACATGCAGTTGAGGCACCAGCAACCTTGACATCCTGGGGGCGGGCTACACTCCCACTGACCCCTAGACAGACTCTTCCTCTAGCAAAGCCCCCAGTGGCTCAAATGTAGGCTAACGATCACTAACACTTTGTCCAACTATGTCTCGTTGAAGACCGGAGGCCTGCCCTGCCAGTCAGTATCCCAGGTAGCACTTGAATTCTGGTGACCCCTGTGTGACCTTGCATTTCACCTCTGCAGGAGACTTGGCCAGTTTCTAACAGGGCACTGCTATGTGGAGCTTTCTGTTAAAAGTGGGTGGGACTTAGACCATGGGAACTGCATGTCGCATCCGTGGGGCTGCAGCCTACCCTTCCTCCTGCAGATGGCTGGGCTTTCAAGAACAACGTGGACATCCGGCAGCACCGGAGCCTCCAGGACCGCCTGCAGGCCGCACACCTGCTGCTGGACAGGACCCCCCAGTGCCCTGTGGTGGTGGACACAATGCAGAACCAGAGCAGCCAGCTCTACGCAGCTCTACCTGAGAGGCTCTATGTCATTCAGGAGGGCAGGATCTGCTACAAGGTGGTGGCCTGGGATCAGAGGTCTGGGAAAGGGCATGGAGTTGGTGTCATGGGGGCAGAAGAGGATGTCAGCCCAGGGAGAGCTGTATTCCATTACTCCTCACCATGTGACCTGGGCGAGTCCTTTCACCTCAAAACCTTACGGTTTTCTTGTCTGCAAAATGAGATTGGTCTCCACCCGGTGCAGAGTGAGGCGTGCCCACGCACACGCCAGCATTTGACTGGAGCTGCAACCTCCTGGCTGCCTCCGCATCCAGAGTTTGGCCTAATCCTTGTCTCTTCTTGTTTAGCTTTTATTGCTTGTTTGTTTTTGAGACAAGGTCTCTCTACATAGCTTCAGCTGTCCTGGATCTCACTCTGTAGACCAGGCTGGCCTCAAACTCACAGAAATCCACCTGGCTCTGCCTCCCAAGTGCTGGGATTAAAGGCATGTACCACCATGCCCAGCCTTTATTTTTAATTTTTTTAATTACATTTTTTTTATTGATCTCACGTGTGTGAAGGAGAGCACATGCATGCCGCTGTGAGTGTGTGTGTGGGGGGGTCAGAGTGTAACCTGTGGGGGTCAGTTTCTCTTTTGACCAGGTGAGTCTTGACAATCAAACTCAGGTCATCTGGCTTGGCAACAGGCACATTTACCCACTGAGCTATCTCAGTGGCCCTTGGCTTTAAACTGAGTTGGAAAATGTTTCCATTTTCTTCATGATGCTCTGAGAAGGGAGAGCTTGCCCAAGGTCACCAGGAAAGCAGAAGAGGAAGGCTCTGGAGCTGTCACTGCTAAGAAGGACCGGGTGATCAGAAGCTAGAAATGAGGCAGGAAAATGACTTGGAAACTGAGTCAGGCCAGCCTCATAGCAACCATTTCCCCCTCAAGGTTTCTGCCTGGTTAGGGTAAAGAGAGTAATCATAGCCATGACCCATCAGACACCATTAGCCTACCCGAAGGGTAGAAGCTAAATTGTGTAGTTCTGAAGGGATTTCAAACCTTGAGAACAGACTGTGGATGCCTAGCCACATCGATGACAAGCTGGCTCTACGACCTGCCGGTAAAACAAAGAATAACCTACAGATGGAGCCCGAGGGGGCAAAGGTCACAGCAGAAGACCCATCTTCCCTTCTCCCTGAGACCTCATCTTTTGATGGCACTGTTGAGACAAGCTGGGCGCTGAGTCCCTACCCTGGGTTAGGCCCTGTGCAGATACAAGAAATAGAGAATGCACTTAAAATGACCCCTGACTTAGGTCAAAGGCATCCTCGAGGCTAAGAAAGATACAAAGAAGAGCGGTGGAGATGGAAAGATGGATCAGCCATTAAAGAGCTTGCCACACAGGCACAGGGACCTGAATTTGGTACCCAGAACCCACGAGAAAAAGCTGAGTCCAGGGGCATGCCCTTGGAATTCCAGTGCTAGGGATTGGAAACAGATGGGAACCACCCTGGATTGACAGTTTTTACAGACTGGGGCAGCGGCGGCGGCGGTGAATGCCTTTAATCCCAGCACACAGATATTGTTACTGATGCCAAAATTGCAGACAGGCGGATAGATCCCTGGGATCTGTGGCCGGAAGTCTAACCTAATTGGTAAGCCCCAGACCAGAGAGAGACCCTGTCTCAAAAAACAAGGTTACAGCTGGAAAGATGGCTCAGCAGTTAAAAGCTTGTTTTGCTCTTCCAGGGGACCTGAGTTCAGTTCCCAGCTTCCAGGTTGGGCAGCTCACAACCACCTGTAACTCCAGCTTCAGAGGTTCTCATACCTTCTTTTGGACCCATGAGTACTTGCTCCATATAGAGAATAGGAAGAGAGAGAGGGGGGAGGGGGGAAGGTTGAGCCAAGTGCTGGATGATTCCAGAGCAGGGGTCAGGGAAGCTTTTCTGTTGATGAGTCAGAGAGTAAATATTTTACTTTATGAGCCAAGTCTCTGAATCCCCAACAATTCGATTCTGCTGTCAGAACACCGGAGCTGTTGAGGACACCATGCAAATGAAAGAGCGTGGGTGTCAGAATTGATCTGGCTCTCAGACTTCAGGTTTTCAGCTTCTGGGGGAAGGACGGGCTTTTCCGAGGATCTGGCTGGCTTGTGCCTTGAGCTGCAAGGATTCAGGCAAGCCATCGTGAGGAGGAAAGTTGGTTGAGAATATCAGAAGCAGGTAGGTAAGGTGTGAGGCACATTAGGGTAAGGCATGAGGAGGAAGGGAATTAATCATTTAGATGACCAGGATCTGGTTCTGGACCAGGGAATTTCATCTTCCTCTGAAGGCCAAGAAGAGCCACAGGAAGGTTTTGAACAGATGAGGCATGATCTAATCAGATTTGCACTTTAGAAAAATCACTGGTGTCTGTGGAGAGAGGACAAAGAGAACAAGGACCGAGCACAGAGAGTACTATAGTTTCCCAAATTGGGATGAAGAGGCCTGAGCAAGGACAGCGGGTCTGGAGAGCCAGAGGCATTCTATAGAATGGAAAGAACTCAGTGTCAAGGCTGATGTTGCAAGAACTTATGGTTTGGTCCCCTTCTCCTAAACCTCTGTCATTTTGCCTCTGGCCTCCCTCCTAACTCCCTGCCCACTCTTCATGTTAAATGTTGGTGCCACTCTCCACAGTTTCCCTGAGTGGCATGACCTACCTCACGGCTGCATCTGCCTGCACTGACAATTCCCATGTAGCTATCACTAGCCCAGATCTCTCAGACAAGCCCCAGACGTGACATGCGTTGTAGGGTGGGACCGATGACATCTGACTCATCTCTCTTGCAGGGTAAACCTGGCCCTTGGAACTACAATCCAGAGGAAGTCCGCGCTGTCCTGGAAAAGCTTTGCCCTTCACCTGGACACATGGCTCAGCTCTAGGGAACCAACGAGAGGGCTCCCCAAGCTTGGTGCTCCCTCACCCCAGTCCAGATGTCTTTTATCTTTGACCTGTGTTCCCGGCTGAATTACCAGCTCAGATTTTTCTGATCTAAACAAATAAATCCCAGGGAGGCAATGCAGGTCACAGCACAAAAACCAGCACAAATTGTTACGACCAGAAAAGAAAGCAATACTGAGCTGTTAGCAAAAGTGAATGTGCAACTCCGCACTGCTCCCACAGCGGAGGCCAACCCAGTGTGCAGCATCTCCTGTGGGGAGGGCCCTCAAGCTCCCTGGGAAGACTTCTGAATTGTAGTGACTCTTCTGATGATGTCAAGAGCTGTGATACGGCATCCTTTGCATTCAGTCAATCCAGCTGACCAAATTTGCCACTCATAGATAGAATCAGTCATTTAAAATGCTGAACAGTTTTTTTTAAGTACCAAGCAGAGGATGTATTTCTACTTGTTAATGAGAGATGAGGAATTGAAGGCAGAGAAAGTGGGAACCAAAGACCACAGAGACCCTTTTCTAGCCAAAAGATTGAAATCAGTTGGTATTGTTAGTGATAGGTGTTTCCATAGCAACACATATCTAATTCTACTTCTCTGGTTCTCTGGTGCTGACCTAAAAGCTTTATAACTTTGACCAAACTGAATCACAGGCACCAGCAAAAGCTGCCATTCAGGCCCTGGTGAAACTCTTCCACTGACTCACGTGTCTCTTATTGGTCCTTCGTGTTAGATGACGTCGGACTGATGGGCAACTATCGGTCCGTCTGTTGTGACTGCTTCTTTTCATATTTGCTTATGACGGTCACAGTGTAAAGTGCACACCGCTGTGACTTGACTTTTTAAAATGTCAAAAGAGGCAACAAGCTAACAATTAAAATCTGTCTGTCTATTTCAAGTGGCGTCAGTGTGGTCTGTACATCTTCTTTTCCAACTTGTGTTAGCCTGATCTATCGTTTATGATCGCCCACATGTGATTTCATCAGCTACAATATCATTTGCTGGAGGACCCCATTCTGGAAGAAGAATACTCACACCTGGCACATGTCCAATGTGTGTATTGTCTTGTGAAATGTTGCTGAAGGGACATAACTAACTGTTCACATCACAACAAAGTCCCTTTAAAGGTGATGAGAGACTGTACACAGGAAACATGCTAGAACACAAACAGCTTCTCCTTGACTCTGCCTTGGGGGCTACACTTTAACTTTTTTTTTTTTTTGGTTTTTTGAGACAGGGTTTCTCTGTGTAGCTTTTGGAGCCTGTCCTGGATCTCACTCTATAGACCAGGCTGGCCTCGAACTCACAGAGATTCACCCATCTTTGCCTCCCAGGTGCTGGGATTAAAGGTGTGCGCCACCATGGCCCGGTCCACTGTAAACATTTTAATGTGGCATCGGTTTATTCGTTTAGGTGAGACAGGGTTTAGTTATATAGTCCTGATTGGCTGTGAGCTCACAATCCTCAGACTCCAAGTAGGGACTCAAGGTGTGCATAACTGTGTCAAACCATTTGACTCTTACATGTACTTGGCTTATTTCATTTCATCGAGACAGTGTCTCATGTATCTCACACTGGCCTCAAACTCTAAAGTAGCCACAGCTATCCCCAGACTGACCCTTCTGCCTCCACCTCCCACATACTGGGAATAAAGGCATGTGCCACTATGCTTGGCTGCTTTACTTTAAGAAAAAAATTAGGGCAGCTATGGTGCTGCACACCTTTAATCTCAGCATCCAGGAGGCAGAGGCAGGTGGATCTCCATGTCTCATGTTAAAATTCTCTTCAGATCTCCAACTCCTTTCAGCTTTGTTGACCGCAACACACTTCTTTCTCTTGGGCTGTTTTCACTCCCTGTTAGCACCTTCCTCAGCAAGTATTCCACAAATTTGACATGTCTAACATCTTGAGGTCTACAAGGCAATCCAGGCTTCAACTTCACAGCTTCACACAATGGCCTCTCTAGGCCTCCGTTCAGGTACAACCCTGACACATGCCTGACTTAGCATCTTTCCTTAGTCGCGGAGGGAGAGTCCATAATGCTTTTCTTCTATCCTTGACTCTAAAGCTAGAACCACGTGGTTGAGCTGCCAAGATCTGCTGCTTACTGGGGCTGGAACATGGCTCCCTCATTCAGTTACATCTTCACCAATTTTCTGTTTTCAGTGGTTTCCTTCACTGCCTAAGCTTGGCTGCCTGCCCTTCCTGAAACTGGATCTGTAGACCAGATTGGCCTCAAACTCAGAGATCGGTCTACCTCTGCCTCTCAAATGCTGGGATTAAAGGCGTGCACCACCACATCCAGCTCTAAGCTTTTCTTTAATTCCTTTTCACAAGTGGAAAACCTAGCTGGTCGGGATCTTGCCCTGAGGTCACCACTCCCTTTATTCCATTTCTTAATCTGTTTATCTCCTTGATCACAGGATTTAGCTCCATTCTGCTTTCTGATGCTCCTTTCTTCCTGCTCAGCTTGCTCCTTTTCATTACAAATCTTTATAAACAAGAACACTAGTAACCACATGACAGAGTCTATACTAGGTTGTTTTGAGATTTCCTTAATTAATTAATCCAGATCTCTTCACTTTAGCCTCAGGCAGACTCTTCGGACAAAGGCAAAAAGCAGCCATTTTCTTCACCAAAATATCGCAAGAATGATCTCTAGACAACATACTAAAATTCTTCTCCTCTGAAACATCTTGAGCCAGCCCCCCACAGTTCAAATCACACACAGCACCTCTGTCTTCCATGCTCCTACTGGTATGGCCCATTAAGCAGTGCTTAGAGCATTCTACTGCTTTCCTAACGCAAAGCACCAAAGTCCAAATTCCTCCAAACAAACACAAGGTCAGGCAAACCACAGCAATACCCCAGCCCCTGATACCAAATTCTGTCTTAGTTAGGGTTTCTGTAGCTGTGAAGAGACACCATGACCACGACAACTGTTTACAAAGGAAAACATTTAATTGGGGTGGCAGCTTACAGTTTCAGAGGTTCATCACGGCAGGAAGCATGGCAGCATGCAGGCAGACATGGTGCTGGCTACATCTTGATATGTAGGCAACAGGAAGTGGACTGTCTCACTGGGTGTAACCTGAGCAAAGGAGACCTCAAAGCCCAACCCCACAGTGGCATACTTCCTTCAACAAGACCACACCTACTTCAAGGAGGCCACACCTCCTAATAGTGTCGCTCCTTTGGGGGCCATTTCTCTTTCAAACCACCACATCCCCCAAAGGATATTATTATCCCCGTTTGTGGATGAGGGAGTCGGGGCTCAGAGTAGTGTAAGTTCTCTGAGCTGGTAAACAACACACTGAGGTGTGGACTGGTTGAAGGCCAGAGCCCTGCATCTGTTCTAACTATGTGACCTTGGTTAAGCTGCCTCAGTATCCTGAACAGTAACACAGGACGTCAGTAGTGCCTCTCCAGAGAATTTACAAGCAAAACCTCAGAACCATGCCTGGCTCAGGTAAAGTGCCACGGAATGTAGAGGCTGTCATGGTGTCCTGCTGTCACACGACTGCCTCCTTGAGCTCCCCTTTTGTCAGAGTGAGGGTGTGTGAAAGTACAGTACAGTCGGAACAAAACTTCTCTGCACTGCCAAAGCAACTGGCTGACGCAGGCGTGAGTCTGTGAGGTGAGTGAGAACGAACAGCCGTGAAGCAGCAGGGCTGAAGCAGGGCAGGCACGGCCCCCCTTCAGTACTCTGCAGAGCGGGCACGGCCCCCCTTCAGTACTCTGCAGAGCGGGCCCCCTTCAGTACTCTGCAGAGCAGGCCCCCTTCAGTACTCTGCAGAGCAGGCCCCCCTTCAGTACTCTGCAGAGCGGGCACAGCCCCCTTCAGCACTCTGCAGAGCTGCACACTTCCGAACCACTTCCCACACTCCTTCAAATCCTGTCTGTAAGCACACAACCAACTCCCACTTGTCAACAAATGCTGGCAGCTGGGGCTGTCTTAGTGAGGCTTTCTATTGCTGTGAAGAGACACCAGCAACACTGATATAGGAGAGCATTTCATTGAGGTGGCTTACACTTTAGGAGGTTTAACCCGTTGTCATCATGGTAGGGCATGGCAGCGTGCAGGCAGACATGGTGCTGGAGAAAGCTGAGAGTCCTACATCTTGACTCAAGGCAACAGGAAGTAGACTGTCTCACTGGGTGTGGCTTGGGCATATATGAAACCTTAAAGCTCACCTCCATAGTGACACACTTCCTCCAACAAGAACACACCTACTCCAACAAAAGCCACACCTCTTAATAGGGCCACTCCCTTTGGGAGCCATTTTCTTTCAAACCACCACAGGAACCAGATTTTCTGAATGAAATAGACCTTCATCTTCCTAGTTCAGTTCTCTTCAGTACACCAAGCAGTGAGAGCTGATTCTTTTCTGGGTGCAGAGTGATGCAAAGATATATGTCTTAGTTAATGTTCTAATTCTGTGAAGAGACACCATGACCATGGCAACTCTTATAAAGGAAGACATTTAACTGGGGCTGGCTTACAGTTTCAGAGGTCTAGTCCATTATTGTCACGGTGGGAAACATGGTAGCATGACGTGGCGCTGGAAAGGTAGCTGAGAAAGCTGCATTTGGATTGGCAAGCAGCAGGAAGAGGAAGACACTGGGCCTGGCTTGAGTATTTGAAACCCCCAAATCCACCCCCCGTGACACACTTCCTCCAACCAGGCCACACTTCCTAGTAGTGCCACTCCCTATGAGCTTATGGGGCCATTTCCATTCAAACCACCACAATATAGCTGAGGTCCTCTGCCAGGCAGGGACCGGCAGTTAGGATATTGTACATGGGGGACACTGGCTGGCTGGGCCAGGGTATCTCCCTCGTGCAGGGAAACATGCCAGGCAGATGCAGCGGCGGGCTGCGGGGCATGGATAGTCAGTCATATCCCTTTATTATAATAGAGAGATGAAGAGAAAGATGTGGAAAGAGGGAGGCAGAAAGAAAGAGAGAGGGTGCACACCTCACGGGAATGGAGAGGGAGCGAGCAGGGGAGGGGCAGTTTCTTTTTTAAAGGGGACTTTACGTCAGGACACTGGGCGGGTCTCCAAGGGATGGGTTTCCAAGGGGCAGGTCAGAATACTAACATTCCTCCGTTTGGATTATTATAAAAAGGTGAGCTGTGGATAGCAAGTGGGGAACAAGGGCACTGAATTCAGGAGACTGCTTCAAGCTGACAAGGGATGAAATGGGGAGGGGGGAGTCACGCACGGCGCGGGGAGATCTCAGGTGTCTGTCTGTCCGTTCCTTTTAGGGAGCTGAGAAGGTAGGTTGCAGTCATGGTACCAAAGTTGTGATACAATGCGTGGGAGGCTTTGGTGGGTAGAGCCAAGGTGCCGCATGGTGGGTGAGAGACAGATTTGCCATGCAGACAGCGCTCAGTGAAGAGTTTTATTTGGAGGGAGGAAAGAGAGAAGGGGGGGAGGAAGAGGGAAAGAGAAGATAGGGAGAGAGGAAGAGGAAGAGAGAGCACACCTCATGGGAATAGAGAAAGAGAGGGAGGAGGAGTTTTCTCTTAAAGTAGGCTTTACGTCAGGATGTGCAGGGTGGGTACCCAAGGGGCGGGCCAGAATGCTACCACCACCCCAGCAGTTGACAGTTTCCAGAGAGGAAGCAAGGAGTAGGCGAGGGAAGATTGAGCCAGGCCATGGTGGTTAGGAGACTCTCACTGACTGATTAGCTGTCAGAGTGCTTCTTCGTTTATACAGACTTCAGTAAGCAGGGATAGATTCATGTTGTTCAAAAACATAGATCATATCATTTCTATTCTTGGACACACGTTCAACTTCCTCTTGCATGTCTTTTAGTCATCACTGATAAACCGTGACAGAGCAGAGTTATCTTTTACAATCATTTTTACTCACCAACCCCGTAATCCGACTTTTAGGCAGCTCTTGCGGTTTCAAGGACACTAGACAGAAAAATCTCCAAGCCAGCCCAGGCAGATTGCCATGTCCTGAGCAGTGTATTATTAACTCTTAATGGTCAGAGTGTCCAAGAAAAATCCTCAGGCCAAAGTTATTATTCTGGCATAATATAATGTTTACATTTTACATATCTTTATAGAATTTGTTTATATGTCTAATCCTGGCAGTCTTTTGTTCCTTGGTCATATGATACCACAGTGGCTCTGTATGAGCTAACTTTTCTGAGAAAGGGAGGTCCTGACCCTCATTCTTCTTCTTCTTCTTCTTCTTCTTCTTCTTTTTTTTTTTTTTTTTTTTTTTTTTTTGGTTTTTCAAGACCGGGTTCCTCTGTGTTGCTCTAGCTGTCCTGAAACTCCCTTTGTAGACCAGGTTGGGCTTGAACTCACAGAGATCTGCTTGCTT
This sequence comes from Peromyscus aztecus, assembly GCA_902168405.1. NCBI lineage: Eukaryota > Metazoa > Chordata > Mammalia > Rodentia > Cricetidae > Peromyscus > Peromyscus aztecus. The sequence goes on along the minus strand of CABHPQ010162045.1, from coordinate 36,136 downwards.
CTGCCTCCTGAGTGCTGGGATTAAAGGCGTGCACCACCGCTGCCTGGCCTGACACCTCATTCCTTTATCATCTTTCCACATCATTCTTTACCCATCAATATAAGTTCCTGTGTAGGGCAGAGGTAACTCCAGCCAATCTAACTTTGTTGCTGTGTATGCCACATAATTGCCTGAGTGTATAGTGGGAAGAGGCTTGCAATCTGATCTGCAGCCAACTTCTCTAGCCCACAGCATCTTGTTGACCTTTCTAAGTTTACTTTGTTTTGATTATCTTGTTTCTGAGTAAGTATGGGGCATATGTTTTAAGTATATCTCAGAGCCTCGTAAAGAGATCTCTGCTTCTTTATGCACATCACAATCTCCAAGGCATAAGGAAGACCTTCAAGTAGATAAGGATATCTCCCTAAAAGCAGGAGGGTTAGTATGTTCAGATCTTTCCTGGTGAAGCTTAGAAGCAGTGCTCCTGGGAGAAGGCGTAAATGATTCAGAAGGAATTTTCCATCAATTCAATATCCCCAAATTGTGTAACTATCAAAAGCCTCCCTAGCATGCAACACATGGAGATAAAAACCAAAAGTGGGGCTGGAGAGATGGCTCAGAGGTTAAGAGCACTGACTGTTCTTCCAGAGGTCCTGAGTTCAATTCCCAGCAACCAC
>CABHPQ010162045.1:9486-35380 GCA_902168405.1 Peromyscus aztecus | reverse complement strand
GGGGGGGGGGGGGGGGGGGGGGGGGGGAGTGAAAAATGATCAGTGGTGGCAATCATGTGACTCAGTTTTGCTGGATCTTTGTCAGGAAGCTGTGCTGGTTTTATGACTTTTGCCATTCCCATCAGATATGGCTGTACCAGTCCTCCAGCCTAACCTCATGGAAATCAGACCTAGGCTATGAAAACAGTCACTCAGAGTGGGCTAGGATATGCTAGAGCTGAGACAGAGGAGAGAGCCTCCCTCTGAGCTGGGCGGATGGATCCAGAAAAGCCTTTGGGAGCTGGTGGTACTTGGGCTTGGTCTCCGAGGATACCCTGCACTTGCACATTTAGGAAGGGAGCCTGCAGGGAATGTGTGCTGGTTAGTTTTTATTGTCAACTTGACATAAACAAGAGTCACTTGGGAAGAGGGGCCTCGATCAAAGATCTGCCTAGATCAGATTGGCCTGTGTGGGCAGATCTGTGGTCATTTGCTTGATTGCTAATTGATGTAGGGGGGTCCAGCCCACTGTGGGTGGCGTCATCCCTAGGCACATGGGTCTGGACTATGTATGTGTGTGTGTGTGTGTGTGTGTGTGTGTGTGTGTGTGTGTGTTCACATATATGTATAAAGCTAGCTGAATAAGAAGGAGTGGGAGGGCCGGGCGGTGGTGGCACACGCCTTTAATCCCAGCACTCGGGAGGCAGAGGCAGGCGGATCTCTGTGAGTTCGAGGCCAGCCTGGGCTACCAAGCTAGTTCCAGGAAAGGCGCAAAGCTACACAGAGAAACCCTGTCTTGAAAAACCAAAAAAAAAAAAAAGAAAAAAAAAAAAGGAGTGGGAAGGGTAGTGGGAGATTGTCCATGGTCTCTGATTCCAGGTTCCTGTCTGGAGTTCCTGTTATGATTATCCTCGATGATGGATTGCAACCTGGAAGTGTAAGATGGAATAAACCCTTTCTTCTCCAAGTTGCATGTGTTCAGGGTGTTCACTACAACAGCAAAATAAACCAGAACAGCATTTCAGGTGTCGAGGACCACACTGCAGAGAGAAGCATATGCAGGTGACAGCGAGGTCTGAGCTCAATTCTATTCGATGATGTGGGGTGTGTGTATGTGTGTGTGTACTCTCGAGGTCTAGAGTCCAAGAATAAACTCATTCCACTTGCCTAACATGAGTTACTGGTAGGTGAAAGAGCTCTGTACTAATGACCCATTTAGAAGTATTCGGCTCTCAGAACATCAGCTAACTTAAAGGACAAAATTCTTCACTGTTTGTTGCTCTAGTTAGCACCATGAGCCTGGGAGCATGGGCCTGAAAATGAGGCAGACTAAAAAGTCTCATGCAATAGCCAACCTAATTCAGAGCATCGGACAACATACACCCTGAAGGTTAAGAAGAATCACTTGAGAAAGGTGTTCAATCACAAGGACAAGCCACACGTGGCAAAAACATGTTTTCCATAGAGACAGGAATAACAACAGCTGGTCAACTCACTCCTATCCTCAACACCTGGGAAGAGCATGCAAGCACATTCCAAGAACAATTCCGTGGTTTTGAAGACACTGAGGTCACAGGACTCTTGTTTTCTTAGAATTTTCTCATCCAATTCCATTCTCCGACCGTGTTCTGACACATTACTATGTATATACTTCCTTCCTTCCAGGTTTTTTTTCTTGTTTGTTTAATGGGATCAAGTCCAGACCTCCAGAATGCTGGACAAGTGCTCTCCCATTGAGCTATACTCACAGTCCACGTGCCTGCTTTTGAAAGGAGGGCCCCCACATAACAGTTTGCTTGTTCATGAAGGTGGTGCCCTTTGTAGTGCTTGGCTTTATGTGAGGACTCTGAGCCTGCACCCCATTTTACAGGATGAGGCAGTGTCTTCAGGGCCTGGCAAGAGGCCTCGGAAACCAAACCTCCACAGCATCAGAGCTGTTCATCTCCCAAGTTAGGCCCAATCCATTACTGGTCACAGGGTATTTTTATTTCTGGCAAATACAGCTGGTAACTTTAAAAGGTTTATTAAAATAGTATATCTAACCCAGGAATGGCAGCACATTCTTGTAACCCCAGCACCAAAGGGACAAAACAGGAAGATCTCAAGTGAAGACCAGCCTAGGCTGTATGGTGAGTTTTAGGATAACCTGGGCTAATGGCACATGAACACATTCCTTCTCCTTCTCCATGTATATGTGTTTTTACCAAGTATCATTAGCTGTTTGAGAAAAGACTCCAGGATTAGGATCGCCCCAGCAGATTTGTTCACTGAAGCTACCGGTAGCTGGCAAGGAGGTCACATGGACCCTATGGCCTGAAACTTAACATACTCACAAAACCCAGCTGTCATCTTTAAGCAGAAAGCATTATGGCTAAGCTGAGGAATCTCAGGCTCCAATCTCTGCCCGAGATTTGTGGACATTGCCAGATGATCTTCCGGCAGCTAAGCTACAGAGGAGGCATCTCGGGCAGCCTAAACTTACTTCTGTCCTGGCACTTGGCTCACTTATTCTGCCTGGAAACCCATAGATCCTTTTATATTGATGTCCAGCAACTCTACCAAGGCCTATCCTAGTGCGGATTGTCCTGTAGCAAATAATCCTGGAATTCGGGAGTCAGAGGAAGTGGCAGGTGCCTACAGTCCCAGCTACTCTGTCAGGAGGATCACTTGAGTCTGGGAATTCTGTGTGTGATTTCTCTTGCAAAACATGTTCTGCATTTTCTTTATTTTCCTGGGACTTTACCTGTTTTACAGTTCCCAGTCATTTGCCCCCATAACACACTGGTTCTCACATTTGGACATGTACTAAAACTACCAGGGGGATAACATGCAGATGCTTGAGTCTCACGTCCAGGGTTTGGGGTTCAGCAGACTTGGGGGTATGCTGAGGGACCTGCATCACCAACAAGTTCCCAGGGATGAAGGTGAAGTTGCTGCTCCAAGAGCACCAGTACAGACGCGCTGCCTCAGGGGATGCTGCTGGTTCTCTGCCCAGGTGTCAACTCCTGTGCCAGCCTCTGTGAGTGCTGGCTGCTGAGGGCTCACAGACGCCCCTGCTCCGGAGACTGCCCCCAACTGACAGGGGTCATCTTACCCAGAAATGCCCAAGAGATTGGCCTCACCTGAGTGTGGGCTGGAGCGTGAAAAAGCTGGTCCCAGCACTCCAGTCCCCTGGGTTCCCTCGGCTCAGCTTGGTCTAGCCTGGTTCTGCAGAAAATGAAGTTTGTGTACAAAGTGAAAGGTTTTTTTTGCGGCGCTTTTGCCCCAAAAGCAAAGTCATGACACACGACAGCATCCACTAACAAGAGTTTTATCAAGACAAAGAGAAAGGGATAGATGTGATCAGGCCTCTGGAAGGACACGTACGAGAAAGAGACCAGGAGAACATGGCACCTCATTACAAAGGCCAGGACGCACCTGCGCAAAAACACAGGCCCACGTGCAGAAATCACATGGTCACGTCACTAGGCATGGTTGGAATTCCTATCACAAAGAGGCTCACTAGCTGGAGAAGTGCCACTCTGTCAGAAGATTCAAAAGAAGTACCCGGAGCAGGCCTGGTAGTAGTAGAAAAAGCTTCCAAAATTTGGATAGGAGATCTGGACAAAAAGAAATACCTGGTGCCTTCTCGTCTTACAGTTGGTCAGCTCTAGCTTTTGCTCCGGAAGCAGATGTACCCGCGTCCTGCCTTGTTTGTCTTTGTCAACAACATCACTCCACCTCCCAGGCCACAATGGGTCGGCTACACCAGGAGCACCATGAAGACGTCTTCCCATGTGTTGCCTACAGTGATGAAGTGTCTGCAGTCTTCCAAGTGTCTGCTGTCCGAGGTGGGAATTCCGTTCTGCAGAGAAAGATCCTTGATCCAACCCCCGCTTCCCCCTTTGGGAGAAAACACCACCTCCCATCTTCGGGACCCACCCTTGACGTTTGCGGTTGTCTCTCTAGGCCCTTAGCAGAGGTAACGGGGGACTCGGCCCCCTGCATTTCTGTTTGTCCTCCATTCCTGTTCTGCTTCTTCATTGTCAACCTCTGTGACATCCAATGACTGTCTCAGTTTTTAGTTTTCCTTGGTGGGGGAACACAAGGGTGAAGGGCAGATGCAGAGGAATTGGGAGATGAGTAGGATTGAAGCACATGATGTGAAATTCCCAAAGACTCAATAAAAAATTATGTTAATTAAACAAACAAACACCTCAGGGATTTCAGTATAAAGATAGAGGCAAGCAAACCAATGGCCCTGTTCAGTCGGCAAACGTTTACTAAAGAGCGATACATCCAGAGTAAACGCGGAAGGTAGCTGAAGAAAAGGGGGTCCGAGCTGAGGGCCTCACCTCCGGCACACGTGCAAGGGGGGATCTGTGGGCAGAATAAATGAAACTTTAATGGGGTTCAGCAGAGGAAAGGCAACAACGTCCACCTGCAGCTTGAACCTGGAGTGGAAATGGAATGAGGTGCCCCCAGGTGAGCCCCTGCCGCCAACCAGTGAGAACTGGTTTAAGGTCTAGGAAAACAGGCCGGAACGGGAAGCTTTCTTATAGTGCATGTCTGTCTTTGTGCAGTGTTTACTGTTGTTTTAGGGAATGCAACCCAGGGCCTTGAGTTGCTAGCACACTCGACCACTGAACCCCGCCTCCAGCCACCTTCCAGTCCTATAGGAAGCAGAAATATAAGAACAGGACTGACCACTTGTTCACTGAATCCACAGAAGCTGCTTAAAGAGAATTCATTAGGCATGTGCCAGAGATGGGCCAGAGAAACCCTGGAGACCCCTTCCAGCAATTTGGAAGCCTTAACATCTGTGTTCTTGGGCAAAGAACTATTGACATTTCAGTTTAGGAACTTGGCAAAAAGAAAATCCTCAGTATTTCTGCTATTGAACATGAAAGCAATTGCCCTAGGTCACATTCTCAAAGACCTTAACGGATCCGTGTTACAGGAAAAGCCTTGAGAGCTGCACAGGTGCTCTGATGAGCTGGTTCTTTGCTCCATCGGACTTTCCTCCTCATCCTGCCCCGGGTGTGATTTATAAATGGGAATTCACCTTCCCATCTTTGATAGCAACATTGCTGCTCACAGTCCTTCCCGACTTTCTTTGTTCTCAAAACTTACTTTTCAGGAGTAAATCAGTGTCACAGATTGTTGTAAGCAATTTATCAGAAATCCTAAGAGCCTTAAAACCCTAGGCTAAGGATGTAGCTCTGTGAAAGAACACTTGCCTGACAGTGAGGCCCTGGCTGTGACTCCACCCTGTAAACAAAACCACCCACCAGTGCACCTAGCTTTGATGCCTTCTGGAAATCTCATCTCAGGAAGCTATCTGAACGGCACATAAAACAAGCACACAATGTCTTCTGAGGTATTCTTCCCTTGGAACCCTACTCTCAGGGATTTTCACCACTTTCTTTCAAAAAATATGTTCAATTGAGCTGGGGGGTGGTGGTGGTGGTGGTGGTCATGGCGGCGCCCACCTTTAATCCCAGCACTCAGGAGGCAGAGGCAGGCAGATCTTTGTGAGTTCAAGGCCAGCCTGGACTACAGCGTGAGTTCCAGGAAAGGTGCAAAGCTACACAGAGAAACCCTGTCTCGAAAAACCTGTGTGTGTGTGTGTGTGTGTGTGTGTATGTATTCAATCTGCTAAAAAATAATAAAAGTTTTATGGGGCATTATTTTTACTTCCATCCTAAACAATCTTAAGAATTCATAAAAGTAGGCTAGCATACTGAACTCCCATATATCTACCACCCACATTCAATAATTCATGGACACATTTGCTTCACTTTACTTAAAAAACATTATTAAAAAGCTCTAATTGGGCTGGGGTGTATTCAGTAGTAAAGTACTTGCCTGGCATGCTCAAGTCACAAAATAGTAAGTATCCATGCTTATGTGTTTAAAATAAAATCCTAGCCATTACTTTATTTTTATCTGCGCATAGTTCCATGTACATTTTTGAAAGACCTGGGCAGTGTTTCATATATATATATATATATATATATATATATATATATATATATATATATGATTTATTGTTTGTTTTTTTGAGACAGGCTCTCTGAACTATGTAGACAAGGCTGGCCTCCAACTCAGAGAGATCCAACTGCTTCTGCCTTCAGACTGCTGGGATTAAAGGCGAGTACCACTATGCTTGCATCAACAGGTTTTTTAAACACAAGCTACATCCAGGATATGTGGAAAGAACAATACCCATTCCACAAGCAAATGTCCCAATTTATTTCTAAATTGTATATTCTCAGTTGTTTTGTTTGAGTCCCCCACACATGACACAAGATCCACACATGACAGGCAGTTGTAGGAGCCCTTACATCTCTGAACCTAGAGTGAAGACCCTTTCTTAACATTTTCCATGACACTGACAAACCCATGTCACTTGTGTTAGGTTTGGGACTGGCAAGGTCGGATTGTAAGGACAGGTAATGTGATTAAATTGCTAGCAATCCACGGAATCAACTTAATGACCAAATGAATTTATTTGGGGGTAAACTCACAACCACGGGAGATTTATCATAGGGTCCAGGAAAGCTGAGCTATGTCCCACACTGAATGACTTGGTCCAAGATCTCAGCATCCAAACCACAGGGCAGCCAAAAGAGAGCACTATTCGTGCATCCCAGGGGCAGGTACCTCAAGGTCATAGGCAGGTGTAACAGCTACAGCTGCCTCACTAGGGGTGGTGCTTCAGGCCATGGCTCCAACAGCTACCCACTACAGACAGGCAGCTCCAGAAGCTCCCAAGCACAGAACAGTGACACCTTCCAATTTGTAGCCAGAGGCTTTTCTGTGTCCTGCCAGGTCCCACAGCCGTTTATAAAATAATCACTCAGAGGCTTACATTAATTATAAATGTTTGGCTGATGGTTCAGGCTTATTACTAGCTCTTAAAACTTAAATTAACCCATTTCTATTAATCTGTATTTTGTCATGTGACCGTGGCATTACCAGTCTGCTGGCATCTTGCTCCCTGGGTGGCTGAATGGCTTCTGCCTCAACTCTGCCCTTCTTTCTTCCCGTATTCTGTGAGGCTTTCCTGCCTAGCTATATTCTGTCTTGCTATAGGCCGAATCAGCTTTATTTATCAACCTATGAGAGCAACACATAGTCACAGCATAAAGACCACCCCACAACACCCATTCCTACACAGTCAATTCAGGTTAAGCCTGCTGTCTATAAGTCATTGGCCTCACTCCCAGACCCAGACTGGATTGGCTACAGAACATTGCTGGCCATAGGAGCAACAGAGAAGAGCCTTTGAAGGGTACTCTTCATCTCATTGGCCAGAACTGATCACATGGCACTACCCAAAGAAGGCCAGGAAGTCACAGGGACATTTCAGTTTGCTGCATTAATGGCAACTTGTCTATTTACCTTTCTTCAGCTACCCTGTGAATTTCCTGAAAATAGAAGTTAATTCTAGAGCTCGATTAGATTCAAGCTCAGTCATTTTGGCCAGAGTATCTCATAGGCTGCTCAGTGCTTCACACAGTATCACACCAGGAGAAACTCAGTATAACAGACTGTAGCATTAACAGCCCCTACCTGGTAGTGGCATGCCCTTGGGTAGACATGTTTATTGTCACACTGTGACATGATCTGGAAATCAGGGCAGACTGTAAACAAGCTTGCACTTGGGCTTTTTCTCTCCCTCTCTTGTTACTTCTTAGAATCACTGAAGAGGCTCAGGGTAGACCACTGTAGGAACTTCCTGGGGCTGAGAATTATCCCAGCTGAGGTCACCTAGGTCCAGCAAACCTTTGTTACCTAGACTAAGTTGCCAGGGGACCACAGACATCAGTCAATTGGGTGCAAACTAGAAAAAAACCTGCCAGGATTGTGAGATGAAACTGTTGCTGCCTGCCAGGACATTTTGGGCTTGTTTGTAACTAAGCAGAAGCTTGCTTATAAATATATCACTTAGCTCAAAGAAGCCAGCAAGTCCCGACTCGCTAGGAAGCTAGTGAAGGCTTGCAAGAGGAAGATCCGAGGAAGAGCCAAAGCTGCAGCTGGAGTCTCTATGTGTTTGGGGAAGTAGTCTATTCTGTTAAGACCTCCAAACATCTAGGCAAGGCCTAGCACTTTATGGAGTGCAGCTTTATCCAAAACCTACCAATTTAAATGCTTAGTTTATTAAAAATGAACACTTACACAGAAGCACCCAGAATAATGTTGACAAACCTCTAGTCACCATGGCCCAGTCCACTGATAAATAAAATTAACCATTATAAATATACTATGTAGTGGGTTGAACTTCATCCCCCAAATGACACGATAAAGTCATACTAACTAGAGGCCATGAGTGTGATCTTACAATGGGCCCCTCAGTGCAAATATGACTAGTTGGGATGAGCTCACACCGGGCAGGGTGGACCCTTAATTCAATAAGACTGGTGTCCTCAGGAGAGACACATGGAGACAGCCGGCCAGAGGGAAGAAGGTGTATTTTTCAATTGCTTTATAATTTGGCTTTTTTGCTCCACTGGTTATTTAAATAAAATAAAACAATAATAAGACATAGTCAGAGAAGTCTTATTCAATCGGTCTATTCACTAGGTTCCTTGCTTCATAAAAATATCAGGACTTAAAATGATGTCAATAATGACTGTTTTTGGGAAATAAAGATTATGTTTTTTAATCTTTCTTTGACATCTTTTCAAATCATAAATAAGCAAAAAAAATCACCAAAATTAAGACAAACTATCCAAAAAAAAAAAAACTAAACTAAACAAACAAATCAAAAAACCAACAGTAACAAAAAGAAAGAAACAAAAACAAAAACAAAAACCCCCAAATCGGCTTGCTTTTTAGTCTGGCTGGGTTCCAGCGCTGTACTCACACCTTCCCTGAGTTCTTTTCCTCGCCTAGACTCCTACACTGTGGACTGCTTACACTGCTCACTTAGCTTTTGCAACAATCCCTTAATAAATTAGAAAGTTAATGCAGACAAGCCCTATAGTAGATGCTATGGAGGCACAATAAATTGTAAGTTTTTACATAGAGTCATTTCTTGAGTAAGCTGTATACTGAATCAAAATTTCCTCATCACCTCCAACACTGCCTATTCATGTAACCAGAATTTCTTTGCCAAAGTAATGAAGAAAATATGAATAAATATGGAAACAGAGTGATACAAATCTCTTTAATAGTAAACATATCAAAGATAACTTTGTGTTTCTATAAATATATTTTGAAAGTAGTTCAGAGCATTTTGTTGTAATTACTAAGGAAGATTTGAGACTGTTAGTCCCTCCGCAGAAATGCTATGCACAGATGCAAAATGATCAAAGGCTGAAACAATGATGAATCTCAAGAAAGTGGCATAGCCATCTCGTGCCTGTAAAGAGAAAAAAAATCAATATGAATGCTTTTAGCAATCCTAGCAAACTATTAACAGGCAATTGGCAGAATAACGGCTTTGGTGATGAAGAGTAACTCCCCCCCCACACACACACACAGGGTTTCTCTGTGTAGCTTTGATGCCTGTCCTGGATCTCAATCTGTAGACCAGGCTGGCCTCGAACTCACAGAGATCTGCCTGGCTCTGCCTCCCAAGTGCTGGGATTAACGGTGTGCACCACCACTGCCCAGCCTGAAGAGTAACTTTCTAACATATAACAAAATATAATCGTGTTCAGAAGACAAGCCAGCTTCGTCTAGTGGTTGTCTGGGAGTGATTCAGATGGTATCTGTCACTCACGGTTTTATGAACAACAGCAGGAGGACTGTAAATTACAAATGTAGATTGCTGAGCAACTCTGTTTCACAAGTGTCTTTCTAAAGTACTATTCATACTAAGCAGTTTCTGTCAGTTAGTGATGCCTTGGAAACATACTATCCTGAAGCATGACTATACTTTCACATTTATATAATTTCCCTAGAAACCAATTTGGCAATATATGTAAAAAGCCATTTATTTATATATATATATATCTTGTGCCCAGCAATTCCATTCCATGAAATTTAATCCTAGAAAAAAAAATGTGAAGGTCATAATGCCCACAGCATGTATTAATGTTTGCTATGAATTACTTGTAATGACAGAAAAAATAAATTAGCTTAAATGTATGTAAATACATAAATAGTACCTTAAAACATAATTATAAAGCTTGGAATATAATATTAAGTTTAAAAAGATGATATAAGGTTTTCTAAACATTTTTGTTGTAACTATCTGAGGTCTATGGTTAGCAGCTAGAAGAATGAATGGAGTCGATCTGCTATGACAACAATAAAAGTGTGAATGGCTTCCAGCCTCCCATTCTGCCTCATGGAGAGCAGCTGTACACCAACACTGGCACCTAAACACACTTGGAGTGTTTTACTAGCTCCTGTTTGTTTAAGGAGGGCATGACAAACCAGCAGAGACAGAGGATTCCTGATGAAGCAGCAGCTTCCGTCAGTGGGCATTCACTCCACTTGACAAGGAGAGCCCAATGGAATGCTGTCAGAAAACACGGGTTCTCTTTCCACTTCAGCGCTCTCTGGCTTATTTGTTGCTGATCCTATGCTCTAGTTCCCTTATCTAAACCTCTCTTATCCTTTCACGTGTAATTAACATCCAACTTTGACATCTCAACCCTTTTAGTCTCCTATTCTAAACAGCCTAAAGAATCAAATGAAAAAAGTAAATACTTTAAAAATAAATGATTGAGCAAAATAAAACAAATAAATGAATTCAATTGTTGTATCCATATAGCCACTTTCTCCAGGATTGGTTGAAAAAAAAAAAGAGCCTAATTAATAATACATTTAGCTAATAATATCATTGAGAATAATCTAAAATGGTTAAATAGGCAAAGAACTGCTAATACCATGAGGATATTCATCATGAATAATTCATATTAGGAAAGTTTAAAATTTGAATTGGACTCACTAAAGAAAATCTTATCCCTACAGGGTATGTTCACTCACCACAATTTCTTCATTTTGAAGCTGCCCTTCTGTGTGTACTAAATCTAAAACACAAATTTAATAGAAATAGATTAAGGTTCAAACATATAAGGATAGCTATGGAAATTTGTGCCCAGCAAATAAAATGCAGAGGCCCCGCCCCTTTTATTGACCAAGTTCCTAATAGTAATTTCAGATTTTTATGTAAAGAGCCATTTTTCCCACGGGAAAATTTCACTGTGATATAGAGTGGCCTGTGACATGATCTCTCCTGGTACTCAAATTGAATAACATATTACTGGAATCATTTATTTAGCCATGAGTTAATTATATTGAGTATTCTTTCAGAAACATCAACTATTTAGTTAATATAAAAACACCTTTTGACATTAATTTGTACCAAATGATGTACAGAATTTCAAAAGCGACCCAGGACCAAAGGGGAAGACTTTGGGAAGTAAGATCCTGGAGCCTTTTTCTCTGCTTCTTAATGCCTTCCTTAGATAATAGAGAACCACTGTCCCCTGTTTCCCTGTGCCTTCTTCTCTAGGTGTGCTCCCCAGCGGTAAATGTTTTCCACCTTCTAGCCTGGTATTGTAGTATACACCGGAATCCCAGCACTCAGGAGACTGAGGCAGAAGGATTGACTATAATAAGCTCCAGACCAGCCTAGGCTACACATAGAATAAAAACCTATATAAAAATTGGTGGTGGGAGGTGGGGAGTGGGAGGCTTCAGAAATGGCTCAGTGGTTAAGAGCACTGACTATCCTTCTAGAGGACCTGGGTTCAGTTCCCAGAACCCACATAGCAGCTCACAACTGTCTATAATTACATTCCCAGGGGATCTGATGCCTACCTTCTGGCTTCTGTGGACACTAGGCATGGATGTAGTGCATAGATATACATGTAGACAAAACATCCATACATGTTAAATAAATAATTCTTTTTTACATTTAGGTTGGTTTTTTTCTGGAATTATAATATGTTTATGCTCTCTTTCTATTTATTTATAAGTTAAGTTATATTGTGGTAAGTAGAAATCTAGGTTTCTTAAACTAATATCAACTTCCTGGTCTAACTAGATGAATAGTACACTGCTAAAATAAGAAACCAATTATGAACTAGTCTCATTCATATTTTCTACATCACCTGCTGCTCTCAAATTCTAGGCCTTCCTGGGGTTCCATGTAATAAATTAGCTTACTTCTTGGTATTTTCCCTGGAAGGTACTAGGTTACAACCTAATCTTCTGTGTTCCAGAATTTATGGCTGTCCCTCTGGCAATAATATCTATTGATCTACATTTGGCTGGTTCACTCGGTTTATGTTTTCTTTTCTCCCTAAAGTTTTATGTGTTTTTATTCTACTGTTTTCACAGTATTTGCTAAGAAAAGGAGATAGACATATGAAGTCATTAGGTATGTTTGTGCTTAAATGGAGGATAGCAATTTAGCTGATGATGTTTATCAAAAGCAACTTTTTTTTTTTTAAAGATTTTTTTTTAAAAGATTTATTTCTTTATTATGTACACAGTGTTCTGCCTGCACACCAGAAGAGGGCATCAGATCACATTACAGATGGTTGTGAGCCACCATGTGGTTGCTGGGAATTGAACTCAGGACCTCTGGAAGAGCAGCCAGGGCTCTTAACCTCTAGGCCATCTCTCCAGCCCGCAACTTTTTTTTTTTTTTTTTTTTTTTAACAGAGACTCACTGTGTCACGTTGGCTAGCCTAGAAAGATCTATGTAGATCAAGTTGGCCTCAAACTCAGAGATCCCCCTGCCTCTGCTTTCTGAATTGTGGAACTGAGGACGTGTGCTACCATGCCCAGCTCAGCTGATATTTAAACAGTATCATTAATCAGGAAGGAAAGGCACAAAACTAATATTTGTTTGCTTGTCATATATAAGCTACTAGTTCCCAAAGCCTTAAATGTGTCATCTCTATTTTTGATAACCTAAATTTTAAAAATGTGAATTGTTATATAAACAATACATGAAGAAGACTATAAAATGTGTGTTTTTCTAGGCCTTACCTGTGTTAAAAAATCATTAAAATTACCTTTTATTTACCAAAATGCAGTTGGACTGATAGCACAGTCAGAGGCCAGGCATCTACTCATGCTCAGAACAATGCTGGCAACACACCTACCTTTCTCAACCCACTGCTCAAAATCGAATGGCTCTTTAGACGTGGTCTTTTCGATCCTCAAGGTCCGCACTGGCATTATAAATAAACAGAATAAATAAAGATGTTAATTAGCTATTGAATCCTATTTTGTTGTTTCTGTTCTTCTTTTCCCTGCTACTTGACTACCATAGATTGATGGGTACTATACAAAGTGCTAGGACCAGGAATAACAAATCCTGGAAGCTATGACTGTTTTTCCATAAGTCCCTATGGCAAAATGTAACACTGTATAATAGCAATCTTGGCAGTGTTTAACAGTACAGAGCACAAATCTAATAGAGCTTTTCTGAATCTGGTTATTATCTGGAGCATTTATATACTGGCTATGATATTTCTAGTAGCCTGGTCATAAGCCTTTCTGGAGAACATGTTTTGAGTCAGGTATGTTTGTTCATTCTCTCTTGGCTGAAGTCTTTTTGAGAAAGGTATTATAACCTACTTCCCTGATAAGGACACAGGCTTACAGAAGCCAGGCAAGGCGTCCAAGGACTAAAGCTAGTAAATGCAGAACAAGAGTTCACAGATGAGGCCTGTCTGGCTCTAGAGCTCCATACTTCATGGCAGAAGCATAACAAGCATGCAGTTATCTTCTTTATGCACAGGCTTTCCTCCATTTTTTCCATGTGACGTCCCAGAACCATCCTTCCCCTTCTTGTCCTATTCTGGACGGGCTGGCGTCTACAGATTATGTCTCCTAGACTAACTTACCGACTAGCTTCTGGAAAGCAGCAGAAGACCGAAGGGCAGAACGTTTATCTACACTCTGTCCTGCCTCATGCCAAGTCTCTGGGGGCGGTCCTGTCCCTTCACGACTACATAGCTTCTGATAGCCAGGCCCTCCGTACAGTCCCCAAATCTCCATGGGAACACTTTCCTTCCCTTGTCCCAGGATAGCAGCGGCTCCCTACTGTAGCTAGTTTCTGAGAGCCATTATCCCTTATTCATTCCTGCATCCCAGGCCAGAATTTTATAAGTAGATCTATTAATAAAGTCTCTTCATTTGAAACATCTGGGATCTATTCTGTTTCCTGCCATGATTCTTTCTGTCTGATACATTTTATCTCAGACAGGACTTGATGTTTTGAGGGGAAAGTCCACTCTTAATCCCCAGAAAATGTCATTAGCAATAGAAGAAGCAAAACTATCCAATGGGAATAATTGAGGTTATCAGATTTACAGAAAGAATCCGAGAACTACAGGCTAAATGAACCTAGGATGAAGATGTCATAGAACCTAGTATCCTGGCAAGCCAGCTTCTTACATTCCTAATAGAATCTCTGCCAAAGACTCTCCCATAGTAAACTGCATGGAAATTATGATGTGCTTTGGAAGGGTTTCAAATTTACAGTTTAAGAGAGGCTAATTGTGCTGAAGGCAGTTAACCCATACTCTCCACCTCCCATTTCAGCAATAAAACTAGGTCCCATGCTATAAAGAAAAACTAGTTTTTTGGCCAAAAGTTGACATGTGTCCTCTGCCTGTGGAAAAATAATACAAAATTAATGTTTGACTTGCTTACCTAAATAACTTTGGATCACAAGCTTTTCAATCTTTACATGTTTGTGAAAACAAATAATGAACTCCTGGGGAAACATGCCCGTGGTGGTCCAAAAGGTTTCTGGATTCCTAATGTTAATTTTAAAGGAATAAAAGGAATAGACAGATATAAAAATGTAATCATAATGTTCTAATGAATACATATTAGAAACAGCTACTCTCTTATTTTACAATCCCTTTCTAACTTGGTTCTGTCTATAATCTCCCCAACTTTAGTACCCTCTTTTTACTCCTAACAGATATTCTCTTCTAAAATGCTGAAGCAGAACTGATGTTCCTCCCATCTAAAAGCCTTCAGCAGTCCCCTATTGACTATAAACCCAACCTCTTTAGTTCCATCATTAAAGTATATTGCTTCCCATCACGACGTCATTCCATCACTGCTGCCACAGCAAGCTGCTTACAACTCTCAAACACATCATGTAGACTCATGCTTCTATACCTAACTTAATGAGTTCTCTTGACCCCGAAGCCCTTCTTCCTCTTGCAAAAGTTAATGGTCCCTTCTCCAACTCCAGCAGATGACAATCATGTCCTCTGTGCTTTCCACTTGCCTCATAGCATCCGTTCCCACCCTAGACATGTATCTCTTGTGCTTTTATGGCTCCTATGGACCCAGACACTCGCCTTTCTTTATTTCTAACATGATCTTTTTTTAAAAAAGATTTATTTATTATGTATACAGTGCTCTGTCTGCATGATCTTTTCTTTAAAAAAAGATTTATTTTATTATTATGTATACAGTGCTCTGTCTGCATGCATGTCTGCACACCAGAAGAAGGCATCAGATCTTACTATAAATAGTTGTGAGCCACCATGAAGTTTCAAGTCACACACACACACACACACACACACACACACACACACGTTACATGAATATAATTTCTATAGTCAATACCATATATGAAATCGTCTGTTGCAGGTATGGCATTGGCTATAGGAATAATCATTTCTATTTTAAACAATATAATCCTTTTCTTTCTTTCTTGGGGAGTAAAAGTTAAATACAATGAAATGTAAGTGTAATGAGTTTTGATAAATGTATATTCTTATGTAACTTATTCACTAAGGTAACCAATACCCACAATGAGGGTAGAGAACATTCCCATGATTCCAAAAAATTCCCTTGTCTTTCTTCTAGACAATTTCTCCATGCTCTTAGCCAACAACTGCTTTGATTTCTATCATGGACCATGCAACGGTGTATGCAATGAACATTACATTCATTATTCATTCGTTGCAGTTTTGTTTTTTTCAGTGCTGTGGAGTGAACCAGGGGCCTGTATGTGCTATAGGCAAGGGTTGTACTGCTGAGCTTCACCCTTAGCTTGTTCTGTCTCTGCTTCCCCACTGACCCAAGATGGAGTTTCTCTGTGTAGCCCTAGCTGTCCCTGGAACTCGCTCTGTAGACCAGACTAGCCTTGTACTCACAGCTATCTACCTGCCTCTACCTCCTGAGTGCTGGGATTAAATGCGTGCACCATCACTACCCAGTGCTTGCACTGTCTTTTTGAAGCAAGGTTTCACTAGGTTGCTCAGGATGGCCTGAAACTTGCTATGGAGCTGAGGATGACCTTGAACTGTTCATCCTCCTGCTTCCACATCTCTCTACCCCCCAAGTGCTAGGAGAACATGTGTGCACCACCACACTCAGTTTACACCATTCTGGGAACTAACCCTGGCTTCATGCATGCAGGGAAGCACTCTACCAACTAAGCTACACCTCCAGCTTCTATAAGTGAAATTTACAAAGTTTTACTTCCAACTAACATACAGCAATACAATTAATTTTAATAATTCCTTGATCTTTGTATCCACTGAGTTTACTTACTAGCTCTATTAATCCACACCCCCACTTTTTCCCTTTTGAGTCAGGGGGTTGAGACAGGATTTAAACTATGAAGCCCAGCTTGGTCTTTATGCTCCTACCTCAGCTTCTCAAGTGCTTGGAATAGGCTTTTGCCATCATGACCAGTTTTTTGTTTTGTTTTGTAGATTCTTTGAGGTTTTTCACATAATCTGTGAACAGACAGTGTTGCTGTTTCTCATTTCTCTCCCTTTCATGTCTCTTTTTATCTTACTGTACTCACTGAGATTGCCAGAAGACAGAGCCAGCAAGGACTTTTCCAATCTTAGGGGGAAAGTAGTTCCAGTTTGACCACTGAGCTGAAAAGTGTCTTTATCAGACTGAGAGACCCTCTTCTCTTAGGTTGTTGAGAACAGACACCAAAATGAACAATAGATTTTGTCAAATGCTTTTCTGTCTTTCTTGATATAGGATCTTTCTTTTCTTTTCTTCTTTCTTTCTTTCTTTCTTTCTTTCTTTCTTTCTTTCTTTCTTTCTCTCTCTCTCTCTCTCTCTCTCTCTCTCTCTCTCTCTCTCTCTCTCTCTCTTTCTTCTCCTCCTCCTCCTCCTCCTCCTCCTCCTCCTTCTCCTCCTCCTTCTTCTTCAAATCTTGAGGCAGGATATCATGCATATAGCCTAGGCTACCCCCAAACTCATTATGTAGCCGAGACTAGCCTTGAACTTCTGATCTTGCCTTTACCTCCCCAGTGCTGGGGTTACAGACATGTGCTCATTCTACTAATATGGTGAATTATTCTACATTTCACCTTGTATTCCTGTGATATTATGCATGGATCAGTCTTGTGTTCCCAGGGTAAACTACATTTTTTGGATTCAGTTTTTTGGGTTTTCATGTTTTTGTCTTTGTTTGGTTGACACAGGGTCTCGCTACAAAGATCAGGCTGGCCTCAGCCTGGAACTCATGATGCTCCTGCCTCAGCCTCTCCAGTGTGAGGATTGTAAGAATGTGCTACTACAATCAATTCAATTTAAAATATTTTATTAAAATTTTCAATTTACTTTCAGAAAGAACACTGGTCTTCAATATTCTTTCTTGCAATGCTCTGTCTGGTTTTGATAATAGAATAATAGGAAATCCCCCCTCCCATCTGTTGAGGATTGATTCCTAAAACATGATAGGCAAGCACTCTATCACTGAGCTATACTCTAGCTTTGTTTATTTTTAAAAGGATTTGTAAAAAATTGATATTTCTTCTTTGAGTATTTGATAGTTTCTGTAATGGGTAGGTGTCTGTTCAAGTTTTCTACTTTACCTTGTATCATTTAATTTTTACATTTTATTTTACATGTATGGGTGTTTTCCTGCATGTGTATCTGTATACCATGTGCACACAGTGCCCACAGAGGCCAGAAGAGGGCATCGGATCTCCTGGAACTGGAGTTACAAACTGTTGTGAGCTGCAACATGGGTGCTGGCAACTGAACCAGGAAACTCTGCAAGAACAGCCAGCGTTCTTAACTGCTGAGCCATCTCTCCAGCCCAACCCTGTGTTATTTTTACAGTTTAAATTACTTAAGGCTTGTCCCTTTCCTCTAAGTTGTTAAATTTATTAGCTTAATTTTGTTGCTTATAATGTAATGGCTATTCTTTCAGACTCTCTATTAATATGGTTTCTTTCTTTTTAGTACTGAGTATTTATGCATTCTGTATTTGTTTGCTTGTTGAAACAGAGTCTGTATATGCAGCTTAGCTGGCCTTGAATTTAGGAGTCTCCTGTCTCACCTCCTGAGCACTAAAATTATAGATTAGAGCTGGAGATAATACTCAAGGCTTCATGCATGCTAGACAAGCAGTCTACCAACTGAATGACATCCCAGCCCTGTTACATTTTCTTCTACTTTCTTTGGGTTTAATTTGTTCCTTTTCCTAGATTTCCAAGTTGAATATTTATATTGGTTTTATTTTTTTAACTTTTTTCAGACAGGGCCTTACTATGTAGCCCAGAGGCCTTCTGGATACTAAAATTGCAGGTGTGAGCTAGCACTCCCAGCTAAGAACATTTTCTTCATGACTTCAGTCTTCTGAGATTGATGGGACTTATTTTCCAGTACACTTCAGGGAAATTCAATGTGCACTTATCTCATATACCACCATTGATGACAGTATTTCAAGTTAATTAATGAAGATAACTGATAGCATTGTTCAGATCATCTGAATCTTTATTGCCTCATGTTTTGTTCTAGCTTTATTGATAGAAGAGTTTAAATTATCCAACTGTAGATTTCATTCATCTTTCAGTTTCCCCATATATATATATTACATATATATATATATATACAAATATATATATTTGTAACTTCCTAAGTAATTGACCCTCTAACAGCATAAAATACCCTTTTATTCCTAGAAATCTTATTTTCTACTTTATACGAATGTAGCTAAGCCTCATTCAAGAAGGTAATTTTTTATTTACTCACTTTCAACCTATTCACATTTATAATTTTTTATTACAGTTTCTTTTGTGTGTATATATACCTGTATGTGCAACCCATGGTACACATGGGAAGGGTAAGGGCAAAGAACAACTTTCAGGTGTCAGCTTTCCTTCACCATGTGGGTCTAAAGAACTGAACTCAGGTTACTATGGTCAGTGGCAAATGCCTTTATCTGTTGAGCCATCTCACTGGCATCTACGCAGGGGTTTTTGTTTTAAAGAATGTTAGCATTTAATTAATCTCCCTATGTGGCTTCAAGTCATCAGGACACAGAAACTCCCAACACCCTTAATCTCCTCAGCTCTTCCTCTGAAGCATCTGGCTTTCACAATGACAGCCTGCTTAGGGAACTTTCTCTTCCACAGAACTTTGTGGTATCAGGATCATACTACATCAGTGATTGACGTAGCTCTGGTCTTGTTTTTGGCAGCTTACCACATCTGCTTACTGACCAATGTTCACTGTTTATCCAGGTTGATAGTTGGGTAGAAGCTCTGGTTCTTTCTAAGTGATAGTGCTTCATACCAACTTCCCCAAAGTCACCTGAATGGTACTTGTCAAAGTTGATCCTGTGGGGATGCATGCTGTCAGTGTTACCCTGACCTCCTAGCTGCTTCTAATGCTGACTGATACAGTCATGGCCAAGAAGTTTTCTGGGTCTTCCTCAGTCTGGGTGACACAGCAACAGCCAAAAGGAAAAAGCTTTTTTCCCTTAAAGACAGGATCTCACTGTATTATTCCTGGCTGGCATGGAAATCACTCTGTAGACCAAGTTGGCCTTGAACTCAGAGAGATCCACCAGCCTCTGCCTCTGGAGTGCTGGGATTAAAGGTCTGCAGAGTCATCATGCACACCTAGTGTTCTCAAGTGGCAGGATTACAGGCACATACCATGACATCAGGGTAGCTCTTTCCTTTGTTTATTTTTAAAAGTGTTATCGTGGTTACTGTCAAAGTTAATACAGAAGAAACTTGCCGGACTGGGGAGATGGATCAGCAGTTAAACTCTTGCCATGGAAGCAAGAAAGACAAAGTTTGGCTCTCCAGGTAAACACAGCAGCTCCCCTATAATTCCAGCCTAGGAAGGTGGAGCCAAGGGATGCCCAGAGCAAGCTGGCTAGCAAGACTGGCCTTATCACTGGTGAGCTCTGGATTTCACTGGGAAACCCTGCCTTAATGAATATGGTGGAAGGGCAATCAATAGAGAAAGATTCTGGATATCAACCTCAGGCCTCCACATACATGTACATACAGAGAGAAACACACACACACACACACACACACACACACACACACACACACACACACTGTCTTAGTTACTTTTCAATTGCTGTGATAAAACACTTTGACTAAGGCAACATAAGAAAATTGGGATCTCACAGTTCTAGAGGGTTAGCTATTACCATCAGTCATGTCGGGAAGCATGGTAGCAGGCAGTTATGCACGGCGCTGGAGCAGATGAAAGCTTACATCATTATCTGCGAGCAGGAGGCAGAGAGAGCTAACGGGCAATGGCATGAGCTTTTGAAACCTTAAAGCTTACCCCCAGTGACATACCACCAACAAAGCCACACCTCCTAATCCTTCTCAAACAGTTCCACCAACTGGGGACCATGTTTTCAAAGATATGAGCATATGGGGCCATTCTCATTCAAACCACCATATACACCATACACTCAACCATGTGAAAAAGCAGAAAAAAGGAGGAAAAAAGAGAGAGCCTTGTGATAATCAAATCACTCAGAACTTCATGTTTGTGCTACAGTAATATACTTTACATGTGTAATAAATTCCATAATATAATGTTTTTAATCACTAAGTGATTAGCTATCTCTCAAAAAAAACTCAGAAAAATAGAGTTATCCAAATATCTTTTTATTTCTAATACATTACATAAATTTTTTTCTGGTATTATACCTCTTCAAACTGAAAACTTCATTTAATACTTTCTGTCAGGCAAGTTTACCTGTAACAAATAAATTATCTTTACTTTGGAAGTATGTTCAGCAAGAGAAAGAATTCTAGGTTGACGGGTTTTTTTAAGTCTGTTTACGCCTCTTTTTCAGCATCTGTGAGACACTGCACTGCTGATGAGCTCTCTCTGGTAAACAAGCCTGCTGTCATCTGGCTTGTACAGCAGTGTCTTCCCCTGCACAGCCATCTCACTAGTCCTAAGCTGGTGGGTTTTGTTTTTGTTTTTTAAGTAAAATTAGAAAAGTAGAAATAATGTCTATCTACTTAAAATGCATAAATACTATGTGCTCTAGCAACGTAAGTGAATATTGTTTGACAATAAAAAATTACATAGTAATATGTACTACAAGATAGAGGAACCTTAAAATGTTGTAAGTGAAAGAAGCATCACAACAGTCCCCATGCTAGCAGGGTGTGGTGGCTCATGCTAAGATAGAAGGATCCTGGCAAGCTCAAGGCCAGCCAAATTCACACCAAGAATTCCAGGCCAGTCAACTCCACACTTAGACTTGGTCATAAAAACATTTAAAAAGGGGCTGGAGGGATGGCTCAGAGGTTAAGAGTACTGGCTGTTCTTACAAAGGACCTGACTTGGATTCCCAGTACTTATATGGTGGCTCACAACCATCTGTAACCTTAGTGTCAGGGATCTGACACCCTCTTCTGGCCTCTGTGGGTACCAGGCATACATTGGGTATACAGGCAAAATACCCATACCCATAAATTAAACACACACACACACACACACACACACACACACACACACACACACACACCAAAACCAATATACAATAGATCTCATATGAGATAGGCATGATGATGCACATGTATGCCTCTAACTCTTAGCACTTGGAAGGCTAAGGCAGGAGGATTGCTATGGGTTTGAGGCCAGCCTGAGATACACAATCAATTGCTTCAGCTAGTGTCATCCTGCTTTAAACAAAACAAAACAAAAAACAAAAAAACCCTCAAACCACAATATGTATGATTCCATTGATATGATTCAACTGTAACATTTAACTGTACTATGCAAAAAGGACCACTTCTTCCTCAGGGTGTGGGGTGGATGAGTATGTATTGGGCACCGAACACAGATTACACTTGTGCAGGGACCTACCATTATAGTCCTAGTTTTTGGTTTTTTCCCCCGTTTTTTAAAAAGATTTATTTATTATGTATACAGTATTCTGCCTGTATGTGTCCTTGCAGGCCAGAAGAGGGCACCAGATCTCATTACAGATGGTTGTGAGCCACCATGTGGTTGCTGGGAATTGAACTCAGGACCTCTGGAAGAGCAGTCAGTGCTCTTAACCACTGAGCCATCTCTCCAGCCCTTTTTCCCCGTTTTTTAAAATTTGAGACAGCATTTGTCTAAATTGCCCGGGCTGGCCTCCAGCTTCACTGAAGCACTCCTGTCTCAGCCTTCCAAGTGCTGAGACCTCTCACACCCCGCTCTGTTGTTTCTCTGTGGAGTTTCTTTTCTCCGTTTCCACTGCCATAGTAAGTACAGAGGACAAAGGCAGGGTCGAGAGGAAATACACACACTCGCTTTAACCCTTCTTTCGGGCCAAGTGTAACCCCAGGACTAGGGGGATAGAGGCAGAAAGAGCAGGAGCTCAAGGCCATTTTTGACTACATAGTGGGTTCTAAGCCAGCCTGATTACAAGAGACTCCATCTCAAACAAACAAACAAACAAACAAACAAACCAAACAGCCACCAAAAAACAGTACAACTAACTTGTAAGGAAAGTTAAAGTATTCACCATCGCATAAGATAATCCTCACTGTAGGGATCAATTTACAGCATCTCTTTCTCCAAGTAACTCTGTAGCTATTTCCATTTAGATAAAACAATCTTTCAGCAGAAAATAATTTTAATATCTACTATATAAAGCCTGTTAGTGATTGCTAGAACCACATAGATTAAAAATCTCTGGGGCTGGAGAGATGGCTCAGCAGTTAAGAGCACTGATTCCTCATTCAGAGGACCTAGGTTCAATTCCTAGCACTCCCACGGCAGTTCACAACTGCCTATAACTCAGATTTCAGGGGATCCGATGCCCTCTTTTGGCCTCCATGGCACCAGACATGCATGCAGGCAAACACTCATACACATAACATATTTTTTAAAAGATTTAAAGGGGGGGCATGATAAATTGATCTTGCCTTAAAAAAACTATCTATCTCCAATTAAAGTGAGGAGTGTTTCTGGAAAGACCTCTGTTCTAAATGAACAACTTAAGACAAATCTCTGCAGTTCTGTGTATGTATGTAACTAATTTTTCTATAGCAAGTCAGTGGTACAAATAACGATTACTTGACTTTCATGGGAAATAAAAAACAAAGGAAAACTATGAGACATAGGTGATGGTAGGTACTAAGTTTTTGATTCAAGCCTTAAGTCTGAGTCATACAGAACCTTTAGTTGGGAGTTAGAAGGCACGCGTATTAGTTGATTCTGTCATTTGTTTAACGGTGTGATTTTTTTTTAACAAATTGTTTTACCTTTGGTAATCTTTTTGTTCATCTTTAAAATGAGGTTAAAAACACCTTTTCAAAAAAAAGTTTATTTACTTTATGTGTATGTGCGTGTGTCTATGTGCATGAGTTTGTGTGTTTGTACTACATGTCCAAACAGTTGCCCACAGAGGTTAGAAAAGGATGTTAGATCCCTTGGAGCTGGAGTTACAGAAGGTCATGAGTCATCTAACATGGGTGCTAAGACAAAACTCTAGTCCTCTCCAAGAGCGGCAAGCACTCTTAACCTGAGACATCTCATCAGCCCTCCCACCCCCCTTTATTTGCGACAGGGTCTCACTACACAGTCCAGGCGAGCCTTGAATTCAAGGCACTTCTCCTCCTGCCTCAGTCTCCCAGTACTATAGGATTATAGGTATGAGACACCACGCCCAGTTGAAAAGAGTTTTTATATGTGTTTATCACTTCCCAAACTGTAAAACCCTATACAAATTTGCAGTCACAAGTATGTGTGTATACATTTATATATGTGTGCATGTGTATAAATTACACTCTCATGCTTTCCAACATTAGTCAAGTTCAACAAATATTTGGTGTTCTAAATCAACAAACTAGTCAACAAGCAGTTCAAGATGCTGTAGAGTCAAAGGTAAACAAAACACAGGCTGATTTCCAAGAATTCACAGCTGAGAGAGAGCACTAATATTACAGACAAAAAAAATTACAAAAAAATTGAAACAAATCAAATCATACAATTTCATAACAGAGATTTAAACCAAATGCTCCTGGAGCCTAGCAAAGACTTGAATAACCCCGCCTGAGGGAAAAGGTGCTAGAAAGGAGTAGCAACTGACCCTGAAAGAAGAGGTCTGATTGTTGAGATCTTGTCAAGCACAATATACTGTGGAGACTCACAACATCTCCATCTTACAACTGGCTCTGCCTCCATAATTAAAACCAGTGTTAAATGTGTACAGCTGTCTTCCAACAAGTCTAAAATAAAGATAATCTAATAGATCCTTTCAGCTCTAAAATGATATGATTCCACCAGTCAAACTGGCTAAGTATACACCTTGAGAGGATTTAGGAAAATAATAAGCCAGAACTATTTAAAAGAGGTGTTCTCAGAATAGAGAGATGGCTCAGAGGTAAAGAGTACTGGCTACTCTCCCATAACACCCAGCATCCACAAGGTGGCTCACAATGGTCTGTAACTCCAGTCAAGGGGATCTGACATCCTCTTCTGGCCTTCCAGGCACTCCACACATCTGGTATACAGACATGTGCAGGTAAAACACCCACATATAAAACAAAGTTATAAATTTATAAATAAAAGGTGTGTTCTCCATTAGCCACTTTTTCTTGGCGTTAAAGGTCTGAGAATACTACTGACCTCTACCCAGAATAAGCGCTGGCAAGTGTAAACTGGAATGAAGCACACAACGCAGGATGTTTCAGAATATTTGTGTACACTGTAAAAATGTGTCTCTGCCTGAGGCACCTTCTGATTGGTTTAATAAAGAGCTAAATGGCAGGAGAGAATAGGTGAGACCTCTGGGCAGAGAGAGAGAAATTGAGAGGAGAAATTGAGGCCGAGGCTCTCAAATTCACCAGCGAGACTCGGAGAGGAAACAGGAGAGTGGAAGAAAGGCAACACCACGTGGCAGGACGCAGATTAATACGAACGTTAATTAAGTCATAAGAGCCAGTTGGGAAGAAGTCTAAGCTAAGGCCAGGCTTTCATAATTAGTAATAAGTCTCTGAGTTATTATTTGCTGGCTGGTGGGCCAAGAAAGTCCGCCCACAGCAGGAAGGGCAAGTCGTGAAGCATTCAGCTCAGCAAAGATGCTGCTTAGACGGGCAATATATACAAAGTAACGATGTTTATATATTTCCAAGAAATTTGGAATTAAATCAATATCAGATATTAAAATTTATTCTTCCATAGAATGAAGTTGCAGTCTTGGGTTTTTGTCTCAGTAAATCACTTTTAAAAATCTATTTATGGGCTGGAGGATGTCTCAGCAGTTAAGCGCACTAGCTGCTCTTGCAAAGGACCTGGGTTTGGTTCCCAGCACCTACACAGCAGCTCACAACTGTAACTCCAGTCTAGGAGATCTGACACCCTCTTCTGTCCTTGAACATTGCACACATGTGGTACATGTACATACATATAAGCAAAACATCAGTACGAATAAAATAAAAACAAAATTTAAAACACACACACACACACACACACACACACACACACACACACCTTTTTGCAAACTAGGAATGGTGGAACACAACTATACTCCTGGACACTGGAGGCTGAGACAGGAGAATTTTGAGTTTAAGACAAATTTAGGTTACACAGTAAGACCCTGTCTTAGAAAACGCAAACAACAACAAAAAAAAAAAAAAAAAAAAAAAAAACAGCATGATGGTAGAGTACTTGTCTACCCTCGGAGGGCCCTGGGTTCAATTTCCATCACTGAAAAAGAGAATAGAGGCCGGGCGTTGGTGGC
>CABHPQ010162044.1:0-22775 GCA_902168405.1 Peromyscus aztecus | reverse complement strand
CGCAATATATTGGGGGACACAATATCACCACATAGAAATGTCCCCATTTATTGTTGGTTGTTTTGCTCTTTTGGGGGACCTGCTACCCAGCTCCCAAATAAATCACACATGGAGGCTTATTCTTAGTTATAAATGCCTGGCCTTAGCTTGGCTTGTTGCTAGTCAGCTTTCTTAAATTATCTCTTCTATCTTTGGCCTCAGGGATTTTATCTTTCTCTATTCCTGTACACCCTTTCTTTCCTTCTCACTCCATGTCTGGCTGTGTAGCTGGGTGGCTAGGTGGCTGGCCCCTAAAGTCCTTCTCTCATTCTTGTTCCTTCTTCCCCTTCTTCCAGATTTCTCCTTCTATATATTTTCTCTGCCTGCCAGCCCTGCCTTTTTCTCTCTCCTGCCTCACTATTGGCCGTTCAGCTCTGTATTAGACCATCAGGTGTTTTAGACAGGCAAAGTAACACAGCTTCACAGAGTTAAACAAATGCAACATAAACAAAAGTAACACACCTTAAAATAATATTCCACAACACCCATGGGCTGAGGTTTTTGCTACGTAATCCCCAGTAAGTGATGCTGTTTGTGGAGGTTACAGAACCTTGAGGAGGTGGAGCTTTGCTGGAGGAAATATGTACCTGGGGGTGGGCTTTGAGATGTCATAGCATCACCCTAGTTCTAGTTTGCTCTCTCTGCTTCTTGTGTGATGAAATGTGACCAGCTAGCTTCCTGTTCTAGCCATATTTCCCCCACCATTATGCACAGCTTCACTGGAAGTGCAAGACAAAATAAACTCTTCTATAAGTCACTGTGATGGTTTGAAAGAAAATGGCCCCCACAGGTCCACAAGGAGTGGTACTATTAGGAGGTACCTAATACCTCCTAATATTAGAGTAGGTGAGGCTTTGTTGGAGGAGGTGTCACTGTGGGGGTGAGCTCTGAGGTCTCAGAAGCTCAAGCCAGTCACTTCCTACTGCCTGCAGATCCAGATGTAGAACCCTCAGCTCCTTCTCTAGTACCACTTCTGCCTGCATGCAACCAGGCTTCAACCATGGCAATAATGGACTAAACCTCTCAACTGTAAGACAGCCCCAATTGAATGCTTTCCCTTATAAGAGTTTCCATGGTCATGGTGTCTCTTCATAGCAATAGAAACTCTAACTAAGATAGTTGCTGTTGGCCATGGTAGTTTCTCACAGCAACAGAAAGGTAACTGATACACAAACTAATGCCAAGGTAAGCATAATAAATGAAACGATGCAAGGTTTATTCTGATACTGTAGGAATCGAGGTCACAGTGTAGAATAATCATCCGTGACTGAGGATCAGGAAGTCCAGAATGAGCTGTCACATATGTTCAGTATATTTTCCATGAAGAACCCATCACATTCCACAGTGAAAAGACTGTCTTCTCAGGAAATGATTCTGGGGAAATTGAATATCCACATGGAAAATGATTTGAACCTTGCCTCACACCATTACTAAGGACTAAAAATGGAACACAGATCCAAATACAGAAGCTAAAACTATAAAACTTCCAGAACAAAATGTGAGAGAGAGTCTAAGGACAGGAGTAGAGCTGTAGGTAGGCAGCCTGAGACTGTGTCTATCTGGCCTGGTGTAGGTTAACTGGAGACTGATAGAGGTGGGGATAGGAGGAGGGCAAAGCCAGGTGGTAAGACCTCAGTGACAGCCACAGGCTGGAGTCATGCCTTCCGAGGGCATTATGGGTTCTCAAACAAAGACAGATGCTAGGATATTCAAGGCAGAGTCTTTATTGACAGTTTGAATTGGAAAATCAGATATATGGTCCTACCTATGGGACAATTATAGTGGAATATTGCACCAAAGATAATGCAGAAATCTGTTTTATATGCCAAGAGAAATTGACAGCGTAACAGTTGCTTTCTCTGATGAACTTTACTCAACAAACATTTGCCAAATGCCCATCTGGTGAGCAGGAGGCCTGCTGTCCTAGTTCATTTCCAGAAGGAACAAGACGGTTGAGTGAGGCAGAGGTTTCCAAATGGGGCGAGATTCCTCAGATCCAGAGAAAGAAGGCATTAACGCTAACATTTCTCCCATCCTCAGGGCTTGTAAAATGTTTTCCTTATTTCCCATTTTTCTCCGTTGGGGAGGTTTGCAAAGCTAAGTGCCCGGCGTGAGGTTGCCTGGTGTGGTAGGATGAATAACAGTGCCCCAGAACTACCCATGTCTTCTCTCGGGGACCTGTAGGGACTGTCCACTTATCAGGGAGGAGCTTTATAGCTGGGACTTAGCAAATCGCCTTGAACTGGAGTCACCATAGTGTTTCAGCTACCATTTCCTTGATGAACACTTGCAAAACCTGTCACATTAGACAGCCGATTTCACAGCAAGCCAAAGTCTTTCACCTGCAGAAGACAAAAAGCTTTAATAAAATGATTTGGTTTTATTTAATAAAATTATTTGCTTTCGACGGGTACCTTCTACTCTCTCAGCTTCTCAGAGCTGTAGTCACACTGGCCTTAGAGAAGCTGTGACTTGATTAGTTAGGTTTTTTTTTAAGAAAAAGTCTAGAAATCCTTTAAAAACTTTTTTTTCCTTCAAAATTCTTCAAATGGGACAAACTCAAAAGATCCTTCAATTCTAATGTCCTGCTCCTGGAAGTGCCACACCTTGCAGGCTTGCCTTGCTTTGTGTGGCTGCACTGAAGCATTAACAGTGAAAGGCAGACTGTATTGATCATCTCCTCCCTGCACCAACTTCCCCCAGTCCATCCAAATGTGAGAATCAAATCTACCTTTTCCCAAAACCTCTACAGCCAATCTCCAATTCATGCAGCCAACACTGAAAGAAAATTGAATAATTTTTTTTCTATAAGTAAGATCATAAAACTGATTTCCCCAGTGCCCTCCGATTCACTAAGCCAATGTTAACACTTTAATATGCATTTGACTTTCAGGATGCTGGCCATTTCTTGGGCTTCCTGACACAGTTTCAGAAAGAGAAAAGATGAGCAGACAATTAATTCTATTTTGGAAAGACGCACTATATTACAACCCAGAGAGGAGATAGCTTTATCACTGTATCTGTGCTACAGTCTTTGGGGTCCACATGGGAAACTGTGTCAGAGAGAGAAATTGATGAGAAAGGAACAGACAGATTGTGGGTTCTCAAGGGTGGGGGGCGGATCCCCTTGGGTCTGGCCTTGCTGTCTAACTTCAAACAACTTCAGAAATTAAGATTTTTTCAAAGGGTTCAAGGTCAATGAATTTGTTTGTTGGTCGAGGCAGGTCTCTTTATGTAGCTCTGGCTGTCCTGGAACTCACTCTGTAGACCAGACTGGCCGTGAACTCACAGAGATCTGCCTGCCTCTGCCTCCTGAGTGCATGCTGGAATTAAAGGTGTGTGCCATCATGACCAGTAAGGTCAATGAAATCTTAAATACAGACCATATATAGACTTCAAGAATAGAAAGGAAAGCAACCCCAAGACAACCTCCATATATACAAATCACTGTAACCCCAAGACAATCTCCATTTACAAATTGCTGTAACCAACTGTCTACCTAGAACCTGGGGCAGAGTCAGCATTTGTGGAAGGCAGACACACATGGAAAGGAAAAGGTCCTGCCTCTCTATCCCTGTTGTTTCCCAACTATCATCTCCAAATGGAACTGGGCTCATTTACTAGTTAGTCACTAGTAAATTCCTCTAAACAAATATTTGAGATGTCAGGATGCTTAGGGCACTTTGTTAAGCAAAGAACACTTTCATTATTTACATATTTTTCTCAGAAGGCAATGCCTCCTCCAAGGGAATATATAACAGTTTGTTACTCATATGTAACCAAAAAAAAAAAATCTGATTACGGTCTGATTTGTTTCAGAGCAACTGTTTATGAGGCTGCTTTGAAGATTCAGTTGTCTTGGAATAGGACTGACAGGAGGTATCAGGTCACTTGGGTCCAGCCATTCCTATCCCTGAAATGTAGACATGTCACCAGGCCAAGGTGTAGTTATCTCCAGCTGATAACCTCATGAGCTATTCACCAAAAGTGACTTGAAAGCTTTTATTCACCTTTAATATGATAAATTATACGATAAATGTTATAACCCACCCCTTTGAATGTAAATAGTTTTTAAGCAATGCCCCCAGCCTGCTTTCTACAAGTGTGAAAAATATGTGCAGGGCATCTTAAGGCTTGGGAAATGCACCACACATACCCTGGGTGCTGGTGATGGCAGGGCAGAAAAGCCCCTGTAGGACGAGACTCGGGCCAGATGCAGAGAGAGAATGATCATCTGTCAGTCAACAGGAATACAGGAGGAGAAAGTGTAGCAGAGGACATGACCAGGGAGCTAAAGAGAGCCAGCAGACAATTCAAAAACGCTCAACTGCTTTAGAGTTCAGAGGACATGACCAGGAGCTAAAGAGAGTCAGCAGAGAATTCAAAAACTCTCAGCTGCTTTAGAGTTCAGAGGACATGATCAGGAGCTAAAGAGAGCCAGCAGAGAGTTCAAAAACTCTCAACTGCTTCGGGTTCTGGACAAAGTTTCAGTGAGAGAAAAGAGCCTTTCTTCTGGAAAGACAAGGTTGAGGGAATTTTGTTTTTGTTTTTTAACTATACATATGCACATCCTTTGGGTTATATGGGGAAAGAGTGTCAGAGAGAAATCAAGACTGCTTGGACCAGTGAGACTCTGACAGGCATGGTCAAGGGTAGGACTGTAGAGCCCAAGACAGAGGCAAGGAAATTGGCAAAGAGCGGCCAAATGCTTCCAAACATGGGCCTCCCTCCAAGGTTCCTGCCCTAACCAACAGTCAGACCAAACTTCCACCCTCTCATTTCTCACTGTGGGGATTAAACTTCAACATTCTCTTCACAGGAGATAAACCATGCTCATAGGATTTCAGTTTTGAACAGAATGAGTTGGACCGTGGTATCAGAGTGTTTTATCTACAGGGACCAAAGTACAGTTAACAAATCTTCTGGTGGACTACCCATAATTCATCATTTTATTCCCTTTTTTATGTTTTAAGAAGAAATACTATTAAAAGGAAATAGCATTCTTGACACTTATGAATTTCAATTATATTTCAAGTTTCTATACATTTTAGTATTGTAGAATATTATTTTAAGGTGTGTTACCTTTGTTTATGTTGTATTTGTTTAACTGTGAAGCTGTGATACTGTGCCTGTCTAAAACACCTGATGGTCTAATAAAGAACTGAACAGCCAATAGTGAAGCAGGAGGGAGAAATATGTGGGGCTGGCAGGCAGAGAGAATAAATAGAAGAAGAAATCTGAGAGGAGGAAGAAGTAGCCAGAGGAGGAGGAGGAATCCAGGGCCAGCCACCCAGCCACACAGCCAGCCTCAGAGTAAGAAACAAAGTAAGGTTGCAGTAGTAAGAAAAAGGAAAAAACACAGAGGCAAAGGGTAACCAGGAAAATTTAGGAAAAGCTGTCAAGAAACAAGCCAAGCTAAGGCCAGGCACTTATAATTAATAATAAGCCTCTCTGATTTATTTGGGAGCTGAGTGGATAGCCCCCCAAAAGAGCAAAAACAAGTAATATTTTAGTAATAATTAGAAGTCAGATCGTCTAGTCTAATGAGGTAAAAAGTTAATTATTGTCTCCCTGGCTTAAGGTGGCTGAGGAATTCTGGCCTACAGTGCACATATCTGTAATCCAAGCTCTGGAGAGGAGGAGGCGCAAGGATTACCATTAAAGGCCGACCTGGGCTATGTGGCAAGGCTCTGTCAATAAATAAACAACTAAAACTGATCTTAGGTATAAAAATCACAGGTAAGACATACAGGAGTCTTCTGAACATTTCTTTGGGAAAAGAAAAAATTAAAACCTTCTTGAAATGAGATAATAATCAATGTTATACACACAACAAAGCAGTGTATCCAAAAAGCTATTTGGATTCAGTAGTCAAAGGAGGTACTTAGAAGAATGTTCCCACTGAGTCCATGATGTCAAGGAAGTTACTGCAAACGCCCTAAGACAGAAACAAAGTGACAGCCCATTCAGGACGGCCTGAGAGGGCAGAGTGACTAAGAGTTGCCTTCAGCCTTCATGCCACAGCTCAGGATCCACGTTGTTATCCTCTTGATGACCAGCTTGTCATCTTCTTGGTGATCTCTGTCATCATGAGCTGGTGAAGGAGATGAGACGATTTGGCAGAAACTCAGTAAAGCAGCCAGAGGCTGGGCCAGGGAGCCTTTGTCAGCCAGGGGAAGGGTTTGGATCTCACTCCAACTACAATGGCAATCTAGTGGGTACTTTAAGCAAGGAAGAGGCTTGATCCGTTTGGCACCACTAGGGCCACTTTGGAGAAGTTGAAGAGCAAGAGTGGCCGTAGCATCTCTGGTGTGAAGGCTACAATAGTCATCTGGGAAAGAGAAGACGGTGTCTTGGACTAGCACAGGACAGTACTGAAAGGAGGAGCAGATTCCAAATATGTTCATAGGTGGAAGCTGATACTGGTATCTTCCTCTATAATCTTCCACCTTATTTTTTTTAAGACTAGGTCATTTGCTGAACCTAGAGCTTGTTTATGTCTCTTGTGGCCAGGCCAGGAGTAGTTTAGACTACATGAGAGAAATACATGGCAGCCCAATAGGGTCACTCTCCATGGTAATGTTGGTCTGTGATGACAGCTTGTTCAAGATAGCATGGAGATGCCAGAGTGACTGAGACAGATGCCTGCAGCCACGATTTCACAGCTTATGATCCATGGGATCAGCTGTGTTAGCCTCTTGAAGCAGACCTGGTAGTTTCATCTGAATACACTGAGCCACAGTAAGTATTTAATAGATGCTGTGGTAGTTTGGATGTAATTGGCTCCCATAAGCTCATAAGCATTGGCATTATTAGGAGGTGTGGTCTTGTTAAAGTAGGTGTGGCCTTGTTGGAGGAAGTGTGTCACTGTGGGGGTGGACTTCAAGGTTCCCTATGCTCAAGCTACTCCTACTGTAGACTCAGTTCACTTCCTGTTGCCTGTGGGTCAAGATGTAGAACTCTCAGCTTCTTCTCCAGCACCATGTCTGCCACCTGCCATGATGATAATGGACTAAACCTCTGAAACTATAAGCGACCCCAATTAAATGTTTTCCTTTATAAGTGTTGCCATGGTCATGGTGTCTCTTCACAGCAACAGAATCCCTAACTAAGACAGATGCCAACCATGGAATGTGAACATGAAAGGGACAGGGGTTGCCTAGAAGGACTCAGAAAAATGTAGCAGAGAAGGAGATATTTCTTAGACAGTCTGGGAAGGGCAGTTGAGTCTTTCTGACTTGGG
Organism: Peromyscus aztecus; assembly: GCA_902168405.1. Lineage (NCBI taxonomy): Eukaryota > Metazoa > Chordata > Mammalia > Rodentia > Cricetidae > Peromyscus > Peromyscus aztecus. Next base: position 15,493 of record CABHPQ010162044.1, on the reverse strand, counting down.
TATGAGGAGGTACGCAGGAATTCCAGACAGGAGAAAGAGAAGGCAAGAAGGAGCCAGGCCTCGAAATGTGGGACCTTGGAGAGGAATGTGTGGAGTTGTATGAGGTGGCACTGGGCACAGGAAGCATGGAGACAGGATCAAGGTTGATTGGGACTAGATGTGAGAAGCTTCAGACGCCATGTTTTGGGTTCTTGATCTTTAGGCAGTGAAAGATCAAAAAGATTCTTAAGCAAAGGCATAACGAAGTCTATATTCTACAAAGATGACATTGACAATTTAAAAAGAAGTGAGGCAAGCTAAGCCTCTCTGTGCCAGCAAGTTAGATTCTATAGGAAGGTTTGTCTGTATGTGAGGAACACCTACGACAAGATATGGAGGAAGGTTTGTTCTTGGTTTCTTTTTTGGTGTGTGTGTGTGTGTGTGTGTGTGTGTGTGTGTGTGTGCACGCGCGTGCGCATGCGTTGGTAGGGTGTGTACACTTGTGTGTACATGTAGAAGCCAGAAGTTGATACTGGTATCTTCCTCTATAATCTTCAACCTTTTTTTTTTTGAGACTAGGTCCTTTGCTGAACCTAGAGCTTGTTTATGTCTCTCCATGTATGTGTGCTTGTATATGTGTATGTGTGTGTACATGTGTATGTGGTGTATGTATGTGTGCATGTGGATGTAGGCACATGAGTGTGTGAGTGTGTGTGTGCATATGAAAGAGGGCCAAAAGTCAATGTTGGTGCCTTCTTCAGTTGCCCTCCACCTTACTTTTTGAGACAGGGTTTCTCACTGAACTTGGCCCTCAATATAGAACCTGGTCAAACGTCGCAGAATCCAGGTGGGTCAGACGCATGAAATGAAGCAGGAGGGAGCAGCAATGGAATGGGAAGATGGGGACCCTTTTTAGAACATAAAAGTGCAACGGGCACAGGAAGTGGCATGGGATAAAATGGTCTCGCTTGTAAAACATCACCCACCAAACACACCCCTCACCTGCCACGTGGGTTCTCTGGCCTTCTAGAAGCTCAGAGTCTGAAGCGAAGCCGGATGTGTCTGAAGCACCAAGACGGAATAGATCTGCCACTGGCAATGGCCACGCTGCTGTACGCTGAACTCAGACACCAGCTTTCTGCTTCTGAAGGAAAGAGGACTCTTCTGAGAAAGTGCCAAGCCCAAGTTATGAGCATGGAAAGCTGTTTTATGAGGCCTGCCAGAAGTTCCTTCCCAAGTCCAGTCTTTCATGAAAGCATAGCCATCATCCAGAAAATAAGAAGGAGATGGCCCCCCGGAAGGCAGTCTTATACCAGCAAAGTATGACCTTAAGGCTCAGAGAGAACCTGGCATGTATCTCTCTGCTCCTCTGAATAATGCTGCAATTTCCCACTAGCTAAGAGCAAGGTTTAGAGATTTGGCACAAATCTCCCCGTAGAAGCCTCAAATGACACGAGAACTTGGTATTAGAATGGGTGTTGGCAGGCAGGTAGAGATGCGAGAAAGAATAGGAAACCCAGTGTTTGACTACAGAGGAGGGGGGCTGAGCAGAGTCTGAGGGTCTCCTCTGCTTCATCGCTGTCTTTCCCTGGACTCCTTCTGCCCCCTGCAGGCCAGTTCAGCAGATGATTTCCTCGGTTCTGTCAGTTGTTTCTGCTTCCTGTTAGCCTGACCTTCCCTGTCTGACTGTCTATATCTATAGATTTGTCATACTGTGGTGCAAAGGATTTTCACTGCATTATATGAAAACACACAGGATTTGTTTTCTTCTTGTTTTCATTTGATCAATACAGTATGCAGAACATGTCCACTCAGCCTTGGAGATTTTGTGTGGAGACAAGGAGATGCCTTAGGGATAGGACTTAAGTTTAAAAGTGGATAATAATAGTATTTTTTGTACACCTTTATATACAACAGGCTGAAGGTAGGCTTGCTAAATGATTTAAAGCAGGTAGAGAGAGAAGATGGGAAGCAAGAGGGACATGGGGGGCCGTGTTCATGATGGAGGGGCACTTTTGTCACCCACATGCACAGATGCCCAAAATGCCTACAGAAGAAGATGGGATGCAGCCCCTTATAGGGGTGGAAATGACTTCCGAAGTCTGCAAGGGAAGCTGGGAAGTGTAGTTCTTCAGCAGGAAGCTATCATTCCTGACTCTGAGAGCATATAAAAATTGCAGGGCAGGGGTGTTATAGCTGCTTTCTGCTGCTGATGGTCTTTGTCAGAGGTGTATGAAAATTTTGTTTGGGTATAGGGTGAAGTTCAGCAGTTAAACATTTAAAAGACAAGGTAAAAACATAGGTATGAGGATAACCAAGAGGAAAGAGTGACCAAGGGGAGGAGCCAGACTGGAAGGGAACCAAGGGGAGTTTTTGTCTGGTCCCTGTGTCTATAGGCTCCTTTAAAACCAGTTAGGATTGGTTTATGTGGAAACAGCGTTGGGAGAGCACAGATCTCATCCTTAGCAGTGGTCAGATTAGTCCTTTTTAGTTTTGGAGTACTGCACCCACCAAGGAGTCGAGACGGTCCTGAGAGATGTTGAGCTGATCTGAGCTGGTAAGATAGAGAGGTTAGCTGATGCAAAGAAACCCAGCTGTTTCAGTTCTGAGTCCCCAAAACAATGTCCAGAGCGGGATGAAGAGAGATGAGTTGGATGGCCCACTAGTCCCCTTTTGGAGACTGTTAGAGGTTTGAGGGCACCAATATCAGAAACTGCTTCACAGCTGACAGGGGTGACAAGGGAAGGTTCAAAAGAGGTTCATCCGATGTTATGGAGTATTAGTTTTACTGTGTAAAGATGTGTTGTATTTGTTTATGTTGTGTATTAGTTTAACTATGTGAAGATGTGTTACATTTGTTTAACTATGTGAAGATGTGTTGCATTTGTTTACCTTGCCTGCCTAAGGCACCTGATTGGTCTAATAAAAAGCTAAACAGCCAATAGCTAGGCAGGAAGTATAGATGGGACTTCCAAGCAGACAGAGTAAGAAGAAGGAGGAATCTAGACTCAACAGAGAGAAGGAGACAGAGGAAGAGAGAGAGAGAGAGATGCCAGGGAGATGCCAGGAACCAGACAGACAGATAAACACAGAGGAAGCAGGAAAGCAGGACATACAGAATGAAAGAAAGGTAAAAAGCCCTGAGGTAAAATGTTGATGAAGAGAAACAGGTTAAATTAAGTTATAAGAGCTTGTGGGACAAGCATAAGCTAAAGGCCGAGCTTTCATAAATAATAAGAAGTCTCCATGTCATTATTTGGGAGCTGGCTGTCAGCCCAAAGAAAATTCCAACAACAATCCAAGGGACCATGATAAAGCTCAACAGTTGGCAAAGATCCAGAACACAAGTCAGGAGGTAATAATAACTATACAACATTAAGAGACAAGGTTGCACAGGAAAACTTCACATCAAGGTTAACATTCAATATAACATAAAGGTAAATATAGAATTAACAAAAGGTGAAATGTAATTGTGCATCTGGCTGAACCATGTACCACAGTCCTGTAGAAGGACAGGGTAACTGTAATTAGCTGTTTACTTACACCAGACTCCTGCATAAGGAACATGTACCTAGAATCTTTGTAAAAGAAGTCTGTTAAAGTCAGAATCCAAGGAATGGATATTAACAGAAGGTATTTCAAATATTCATAATGCCAGCTATTACTTAATGAAGAAAAAGTATCTCAGGTAAAACACAATTTTTGGTTAGAAAAACAATTTGCTAAGGCAAAAATTTTAAAATTGGGACCATTACTTTAAATGACCATATCTAGTATTTGAAAACATGACTTAATTGGGTGGCCAAAATGCCTACAAAAGATTGACCAGAACCCTTATAGTGGCAGAAATGACTTCTGTAATCTGAAAAGGAATCTGGGAAATGTAGTCTTTCAGCAAGAAACTGTCAGGTTTATCTGAAGTCTTTTATTTGTAAAATTCTTCACATATTTCAGGCATGGAATTTTCCACTTTGAACAGCAGTAAGTGCTCAAAAAGTTTATGATTTTGGAACGTTTCAGATTTCAAATTTTCAGATGATGGCTATTTCACATAACAAATAGTTTAAAGATAGTACATAGTGCATGCATTAGGCTCAATGGAAATGCCAAGCCATTTTATGTGAGAGGCTGGAGTAGCTACAGGGTTTGGTCTCACTGTGAATGGCCTGGAGCCACAGTCCTAGGTCTCAGAAGAAAGATTTCAAGTTGAAGTTTAGATTGTGTAGATATTCTTGACTCACGAGGTGGTCATTTAAACTGCCTCCCCTATTACCAGAGCCTGGGGTTAAGACCAGTCTCTACCATGCTCTCTCAAGAGGCCTCCAGCCAGCAGGGGTATCATCAGAGCAGCGAGCCCCAGCTGCAAGGCTGCCTCTGCCAGGAGAAAGAAAGAGCCTTTTCAGTCAGTTTCTTGGCTCCCCAAGGCCAGGCACTGCATTCAACCAGCCCCCCCTTCCCTTGTGACTCACTCCCCAATTCTGGAAGGGAACCATAAGCAAGATGATTCAACTTAGTGGATACTCTCACTGTTACTATTGTTTTATCCATGCCCTCTGTCCCCTCCTTCAGGAGTCATTTAAGGAGGAGACATCTTTATTTTTAGGGCTGATTCTCTGTCTTATCTTCTACTAGGCTCCTGTCCTCAGATGGTAAGAGCACATGGCCAGACCTGGGTCGGTGTTTTCATATGCAGTCTGAGTTCCCTGGCTTGTGCACAGCGAGGGCTGTATAAACACAGAGATTCTGAGTGAAGCTAAGGGAGTAAAGACAATAAATAGCAATATAAGCACAGGGGATTTCATGGGTCCTAGGAATTCGGTCCTTTGCTTTTCTTTTACTTTTCACACACACACACACACACACACACACACACACACACACACACACTTGTTTGTTTGCATGCATGTATATGTGCCATGTGTATGCCTGGTGCCCAAGGAGGCCAGGAGAGGGCATCAGATCCCCTGGAACTGGAGTTACAGATGGTTGTGAGCCATCCTGTTGGTGCTAGGAATTGAACCCATCACCTCTGCAGGAGCTGCTGGTGCTCTTAACGACTGGGCCACCTCTCCAGCCCTTTCTTTTACACAGCTAATCAGTGGACTTGGGAGCACGGTAAAGTTACTTGAAACAGAGGCTGGTAACTCCCATTCTGATGCTTCTAAGTCTGGGCAAAGGAATCTCCCCTGACTCTCTAGGGAAGCGCCTGGGTTTGGACATGCTCCAAACCAGAATCCAAGCATTTGTCACAGCTGGGGTACAGCAGTCGTGGTTCCAAATGAAACCTAAAACCTAGAGCTTTAAAAAAAAAGAAAGAAAGAAAGAAAGAGAGAGAGAAAGAAAGAAAATAGAATCTGTAATGAAAAAACCACAGGAGGATTTGGAGGAATAAAGTAGTACTAAAAATTCTACATGTTTTCTGACTGCAGATTTTGCTACATTAAGAGACTAGATGGTTTAATGCATGCTATGGTTTTCATGCTGCCAGGCTTCTTACAGTTTAAAGTTTCAGCACAAAAACAAAGTAGACAAGATGCTGGCACTTTGGAGTTTAAAAAAAAAAAAAAAAAAAAAACAGACAGGGAGGAAAAGACCTTGGAAGAAAATCAGTAGTTGATTTAATTTAGAGAAACGTAGAAGTGTGTAGAGAAAAACTGCAAAACAGTCTTTAGTGGAGAGCTGTAGTATATTACGGTGTTTGCTTTTGCTCTCAGAAATGAAAGCATCACAGACCCAGACTGGTTTCAATATTGAACAGTGCACAAGAATAACTGATTGCATTTCCAGTTTATTAGGAAGGCACATGAGTGGCATATTAAAATAACTTCTCACAAGTATTTCTTAAGTGAGGAGACGGTAAAAATATCTGTACAGGAGCATCTTGGAAACTACAGAAAAGCAAGATTTTTTTTCAGTGATTAATAAACATGGCTGAAAAATTATGTCTTTTTCTTAATCAATGGCTTCTCTGCCTCCATCTGTTTAGTCTGATCATCCTGCTGACAGCAGGAGGGGACATGCCTGTGTTGTTCATTCCTGCCTGCTCAGCAGCTGAAAGAGTGGCTAATGTGTGTCAGCAAATGGGGGAGGGAGGGGGAAGGGAGGGGGAGGGGGAGGGACAAAGCAAAGAATCTGATGTTGTCGATATATTAAAAATATCCCCAACTCATTGTCTCCTCCAAAGAAATGACATCACCTTGAAGAGTTAGAGCCATGAACAGCAGTTGGCAGCAAAGAATTATGACTCTTTCCAATATTTTCCTTGTGTATAATGCTGAGACCTAACTCATGTGAGAACGAAAAGAGGAAACAAATAATCCACACAGGTTACATTATCAGGGACAAATGGTTATTCACTTTTAGTCTGAGAATACTTTGTTTTTAAAGACTTTAAGGAAACAAACCATGTACTTGACTAGAGATGTGCTGTGTTTAAATATCACTGAAGCCTGTACCAGACGTCTGTACCACCACTTACACCAGTACACATCACACTGACAGAGAGGCTCTGCATCTCACCCAAAGCAAGTAAATGCTGCTGTCTAGACACTCCATCTTTCCCCAGAAACCCCCCTTTAAAGGGAGCTTATGGAATGTTTTTCTTCCAGGTAAACTCTTTACTTTTAAGATTTATTTTTTTTATTTTATGTGTATTGGTATTTTGCTTACATGCAAGTCTGTGTACCACGTGCATGTGGTCCCCACAGGAGCCAGATGACCTAAAACTAGAGATACAGATATGTGTGAGCTACTATGTGGGTGCTGGGAATTGAACCTAGGTCCTCTGCAAGAGCAGCCTGTGTTCTTAAACACCATCTATCTCTCCAGCCCCATGGGTAAAGCAGAAAGAAAAAAAAAGCACTGGTCTTCAGCCTTTATGAGCAATATTTTTCAGGACTCAGCCATGCTTAAGATTTCAGCTAGATTCTTATCCTTATAAACAGAAGCAATGAGTGTGTACAGACATTGATGGATTCACTGTAATTATCCTTGAAATGTTCAAGAAAGTAGAGGGTAGAGGGAGACACATCAGCTAAGGGTAGCACTGAAGGGGGTGTACTGAGGGGCGTGTGACAATTTTGATGGAGAGAAGATGAAGTCCCATGGAATGTGTGGTATTTGAGAGATTCAGGAAGCAAGCAGCTGGATCCCCAAGTCTGCTCTGAGCAGCTGCAGGCAGGGTGTGGCACAAGCTCTGCTCTGGGGAGAGAGGAAGGCGGTGAGGCAGCCTGGGAAGCCAGCCAGGTCTGCTAAGCTTCAGAAGCCTTGGTGATACAGTCAGGCCTCTCTCCTGGCAGTGGAAGTCACTGAAGTCTGTCAGGAGTGAAGGGAACACACTGTGTGTTAGCAAATGTTGGTGACTCGTGGAAAGGAAAAAAAAAAAGATTCATTTAGAATTCAGAAAGGAGGGAAAAAAATCCAGATGAGAAATGGGAAGTGGATTGTACAGTGAGCAACGCTAAGGACACTTTGATGGTGGAAGTCACAGGGATTAATGGTGGCTCTTTGTGGGATAAGATGAGGAAGAGATAAACAGGAAGGTGAGCTTTTATCCTTAGGCTATCTGTGGTGTGCTTTATATGTATCCATTCACAAATCTTTGACATTTCAGAGTGATGTGTACTTCCCCTTCAAAAATATGACTGCACATAAAAACATAAATGCAAATTAAGTTACTACTAGTGACCAGATGTACCTGTCTTGGTGGTGAGAATGTCCCATGGCTGTGTTGTGTTCTCTTTGAAGAAAGCTGGGCAAAGCCTAGGCAGATCTATTATCACACGTATTTTCTTAAAGTCTTTATTTCAAAATAAAAAGTCAGACACCAGGCTTCAGTGCTGTCCTGTGGACGTGCTGGGACATGTTCCATGTTGACAAGCTGAGACAGGACTGCCCTGAATCTGCTGGAGGGCATGGAGTGAACTATTGTGTGCCATGATGTTCCGCAGCCACCTCTGGTGCTGACCCAGTTCCAAAAGAGTCTGACTAACCACAGAAACCAGCACAACTGGGACACTCGATCATTTAAGGCTTTTTGTTTATTTATTTGTTTGTTTATCTGCTTATTTATTATTTTACAAAGATGACAGGCAGAGGCTAAAAGGTTTGAAGATAAAAGTCAAAGAAGAATGGGGCTAAAAGGAAAGACAGCATCTCACCATGGCTCTGTGGCTCTGGGGATGGAGTGAGAGGTAGAGTGAGGGGGAGGGAGGAGTCTATTCCACACTGGATCCCTGGACCCTAGGAAAAGAATTCAGTTCCCATTCAGATACCTCCACAAAAAAAGTAATGTAATAAGGGAAGAAATAGAATCAACTGGAGATCTTTACGGTTCTTGTAGTTTTCAGAAGAAAGGGAAAAGTCTGTATTGGTCCTATCCTTGTAGAGCATTATGCTTCTCTAAGAAGCACTCTCTGAGCTCCATGCCACTCAAAATAAAGTCTATGTACCAGCCCCCTGGGATTCCTCCAGATGCACGTTCTGGCCCTTCTCTGGCCTTAGTGAATTGGACTGCATTTTTTTTTAATTTTTAAAGATTTATTTGTTTTTATTTTGTGTATGAATGTTTGCCTGCATGTCTGTATGTGCCCCCACACCAGTGCCTGGTGCATCCAGAAACCAAAAGAGGGTGTTGGATGTCTTGGCACTTGAATTACAGATGGTTGTGAGCCAGGAATTGAATCTGGGTCCTCTGCAAGAGCAGCAAGCGCTCCTAATGACTGAGCCGTCTCTTCAGCCTGAATGTAGTTTTGAAAAGACCTTAAGTGTAGGCATATCAATGAGGACCACCTCTGGTCCAGTCAGCCTTGTCATCCCACCACACTAATCTTCACAAACGGGAAGCTAAGGGACGCAGAGGACAATTCCTGCAGCGTACTGGATGATAGCCTGCTAGCCAAAAACAACACTGCAACGATAAATAGACTTCTAAAATTTCCTAGGAACAAAACTGTCTTTTCAAAAAGAGACGTCTTCCTCCCTGTTGACTTCAGGTTGAGAGGCAGCGGGCTGGGGGACTGTGGACCACCTCAGATGCCAACACACCCCGGGCCCTCTATCTTGAACCTCACTGAGTGGAAGCTTCCTGAGAAGAACCATGTGCACAGGGATCTCAGAGGGGAGAAGGGCAGTGTGTAGTCTACATTCTGAGAGACGGCAATGTCTCCTTCAGAACACGATGTCAGAACGCATTTCTTTAATTTATGAGTCACTTGTCTAACAAGTCTAGCGAAAACATTTCTGTCAGTTTGACCCCTGAGATCTGGATTTGCCTTCCCTCATCGCAGGTACTCTGCCCTCTGAGCCGCTGTCTTCTCTAACGCACGGGTAACATTGGCCCTATCTCCAGAGTTAGGCTGGAGCCACCACAACACCTCCTGAAACGAAACCTCAAAGGTCAGTGTTAACAGATCCTTCACATATCACACAGGCAGAAATATTTCCACTATTCGTATTTATAATCAACAATTTTATTTAAAATCAAAGACTGTTTTAGTCAGCACATATTACTTACTATATGGATTCTGTAATGGGGTCTAGAGAGATGCCTTAACAGTTAAGAGCACTGGTTGCTCTTGCAAAGGACCTGGAGTAAGTTCCTAGTACCCACATGGCAGCTCATAACCATCTGTAACTCTAGTTCCAGGGGATCCAACGCCAGCTTCTGGCCTCCACAGGCACTGCACACATGTGGTGCACAGATACACATTCAATCAAACACTCATACACATAAAATAAAAATAAATCTTAAAAAAAATATTGTAATCCCAGCACCTCAGAGGCAAGGAGGAGGGCAGTGAGTCTGAAATCAGCTTGAGCTACGTAGTGAGTCTGAGGCCAGCCTGGGTTACATAGCAAAACCTTGACTCACAAAAACCAAACAAATCAAACAAAAATTTTAAGATGATTTGAAAACAGTAACAATACTTAGTAAAGTTTTAAAAGTTGTCTGTTTTCTATCAGAGTAAAGAGGGCTTTTTGAAGGGTGCAAAGGGATTTTAAATATAATCACAGCTATTGTTCCTGAGGACTAGTCTGTCTGTCAATCTACAAGGCAGAACCACACAGAAGTACTGAGTACGCAAGTTCACAGAGTTCCATCTAATTTATATCCTGGTGGAATTTACACAGAACAGCAGTTTCTTCTGCTGGGGCTTTGAGGAACTGTCTAGGTTCTGTGATTCAGAATTTGTGTCTTGTAGCGAGTTTATAAGTCACCTGTAAAGACACGAATTCTTTCTGCTAATTTTCCAAGCTTACTGTATGTTATTTCCTCAGCATTTGAGTTGATGCAGCTGGCACCCTCTCCTCAGAAGTCAGGGATAGAAACCCTGGTTTGTGGTCACATGGCATGAGTGTTGAAATCCTCATGGGTAACATCCTGATCCCTGCTGTGTGCAATGTGGCTACCCAGTCAATTCCAGCTCTGTGTCAGCAGGTGTGAAGATTTTAACACCACCTTGCCAAAAATTAGAATCACATGAGTAAGGAGCCACACTGGCGTACCTGTCTCAGGAAATACCTGGTGTCACTCGGTCACTTTGTCACATGAACCTAAAAGACCTTCCTAACACTGTCTTCTCTTCCTGTCCACCCTGCTCCCCGACTCCAGCAGCTTTACTCTAACAGCCACGAGACCCATCACTCAGGGTCTGCCGATTTATCTATTTTCCTAAAGAAAGACAAAACAGAAAATCCAAAATTGTGACATTGGAGGAAAACAGCTTTAACCTGTGTAAGTGATCACAGTGTCAAATGGTCTCTCCATTTATTTAGCAGTAAATTGATTTTTGCGTATAGATGTATTTGCCTGCAGATGTTTTGCCTGCATGTATGTTCATGCACCACATGTGTGCATTGCTTGAAGAGGTCAGAAGAGGGCATCAGATCACCCGGAACTGGAATTACAGATGCTTGTGAGCCACCATGTGGGTGCTGGAAATTGAACCCAGATTCTCTTCAAGAGCAGCCAATCCTCTTAACTCCTGAGCCATCTCTCAAAGTCCCTCAAAGAGATTTGTAAAACAAAACAAAACAAAACAAAACAAAACAAAACAAAACAAAAACAAAAACAGCTTTGTGTATATACTATGCTAGGCATTCTGTTAGGCACTTCACACATACACACACACACACACACACACACACACACACACACACACACACCGATAGGGAGCAGTGAGCAGTGTTTTGCTGTCATTGCTGTGTTTTAGCAGTGAGAAAATGGAGGCGCAGGTGGGCAGAGCAAACTGGCCGACGGTCACAGAGATTTGCGGCAGCTTTGGAGTTTCCGTGTGGGCGCTGGGCTCCAGGGTCTGTGTTCTTGCACAGATTGCTCTGCAGTCTGTTCCCTCCACCCAGAGTCAGAGCTTTGCATAGATTATCATATTTAATCCCGAGCATAAGCGTTTGAAGAAATCACTGCTATCCCAATTATACAAATCAGGAGCTGAAGTTTTGAGGTTCCCAAGTGGGTCGCCTAAGTTCAAGCTGGTGGTAGGCAAGAGTGCAAAGAATCAAATACAGGTCTCTGATAGCCCATGGTATTAAATATGTCCGTTTGTAGAGCTAAGCTGACGAGGCCACCTCCTCTACCTTGGCAAAATTACTTTCTTTACAAAGATCTTCTTGATTTTCATAAAACATATCACCTCTTGGATAACACCCAGGCACGGTCAAGGTTTGCAATCACACACTCCAGTTTAGACTGTAGTTCTTACTAGCTACAAGACCGGGGCCACATTTCCCATCAACAAACCTCATTCCACACTGTTTGGAGGGAATTCAAGGATGAGATATGGAAACCATTCATGCTGATGCACAGTCTTTAGTGCAGAGCAAATTCCAGCAAGATAACAGGTCTGAACGGAGTGCACATCTTGGCTCTGGCTGGCCCTTGCTGTGGTCTGGAATCCACTATAAAAACTTTCAGGGCTTTCATCTTTTTGTCAAGGGGCAGCCGCCTAATTGGTCCATGAGAAAGAATGAAGTAAAAAAGTAAAAGATATATTTATTTTTATTTCATGTGTATGGGTATTTATACAGGCCCCTCCTATGTGCAGTACCCATTGAGGCCAGAAGAGGGAGTCGGATCCCCTGGAACAGGTGTTCAAGATTGGTTGTAAGTCACCACGAGGGTGTTGGGAACTGAATCTATGCCCTCTGTAAGAGCAGACAATGCTCTTAAACACAGCTGTCTTCCCAGCCCCCTGGAACATGAAATGAAACAGCCAGATAGATACTTTTGCTTGGTTTGGGAAAACAATATTGGTCCAAATTTAGTTTTCAGAAATTTAGTCTTGCTGGGTTGCAAAAAGCCCTGTAACTAATTAACTAATTAAGCTGCAACCGGCAAGTTAAATTGTAACCAACTGGCTAGTTGACTCAGCTGAGCTCTTTGGATTGCTCTAGGCTGCCTTTCATTTTCTATAAGTACCTTCAGCTCATATTGGATTTCCCAGAAACTGCTGTAGCTCTGTTTCGCAAAGCAGCTTGTTTTGCTCAAGTGAGCACTACTGATTTCATTGGTCTAAACAATCTTCCTTTTAGTAATCCTCATTACGAAACTTTGTAAGGTTTCCAGAGGGAGTATATGAGTAAACAAAATTCATCTCCTTTAGTGTTGTTTGTCAAGACTATTTACAGAATTCAGGAACATTTGTTTTAGCTTCATACTTTAATATTGATAATCCTGAGTTATTATTATTAGCTCGTGTGTGTGAGTGGGTGGGGTGTGAATTGCAGAGGCTAGAGGAAGACACTTAGTGCCCTGCTCTATGATCTTCAACATTATTGAGACAAGGTTTCTCACTGAGCCTGGAGTGAGACAGTCTCAGCCAGCCCAGGCAATCCTCCCCCGGATCTCAGTGCTGTGGTGTGGCCAGTACTGGCCTATTACATCCATGCTGGGGATTCAAACTCTTGTCTTCGTGTTTGTTCAGCAAATGCTCTTACTCCCTGAGCCATCTCCTCACAAAAGTTCTTACTACTAACAGGGGGCTTGACAAGGTGTTGATGAAAAGTCCACTACCTTTGCTTATATTTTCCCGAGCCTACCAACTGGACTCATTCTCCTTAAACCACTTTTTGGTCCGATGCGGTTCAGTCCTTGCCTCTGTTCCACCCACATGGTGCTGAAATCTGTGCAGTAACGTTATTTATCCCTAATCTGGGAGACTGGAATATTCCAGGACCAGAAAGTTTTTAGTGCCATGGTGCACAGGGTAAACTTCCTCACTTGACTTTATCTGTTAGGTGACAGTCAAGATGTAAACTCACTAAAACTGCATAAAATTACCTTCAGCCTATGTGTGTACGTTATATATGAAATATAAATAAATTTTATTTAAATTTAGGTCTCATCATCTCCATAATACCTCTTCATATCTATACAAATATTCTGAATTTTAAGATATATGAAACCTGAGATATTTCTGCTCTCATGCATTTTGGATGAGAGATACTTGACTTGCATGATGCAATATAATGAAAGAGCAGTGTGGCCCCTGGACAGTGTCCTTACTTATACCAGGGTTACGCAGGGTAAACTGAGCCTGAAGTCGGTAGTTAGAACAGTCCTAGAAGTCAGTGTTTCACCACTGTGGCTAGCAATAGCTTAGCCATACACAGAAGCCAGAGTGAACACAAATTTATCTAAAAAAATAAAAACTAGATATAACCAACTTCTTATTCAGATCCCTGAATACCCATGTCCTTTTCGACAGTGAGGACAAAAAAGGAAGTCAAAGGGGAGTCAGTCATTTTACCTGGTAAGAGCCCTGGATTTTACCAAAATGCATATGACTACAGAGCACATATCAGGAGCTGGCTTAGAAGGAGCCTGTGGAAAGTGGGAACCCTCATGGGTAGCCAGGTAATACATTCATGCTGAGCATTTAAAATAGGAAGGTGCCGGGTGGTGGTGGCGCACGCCTTTAATCCCAGCACTCGGGAGGCAGAGATAGGCGGATCTCTGTGAGTTCGAGGCCAGCCTGGGCTACCAAGTGAGTTCCAGGAAAGGCGCAAAGCTACACAGAGAAACCCTGTCTCGGAAAAAAAAAAATAGGAAGGTAATATTTGTCAGAGCAATCAAACTGACCAAAGTTGATTAGGAGAAAGGCTCAGATGAAACTTTTATCTCAATTTTGGATTTGCTACACATTTTTTATTGAAGTCATTAAAATCCAGGATACTGGAATTTCTTTTGGGGGGCTTTGTAGACTCCCAGAAAAAAAAAGGTATTTTTTAAATTGAAATTTCTACAAATTTCTCAAGATCATGCAGTGAATGAAGAAAAATCTCTTAAAAAAAAAAAAAAACAACTAACACTCAATAAGAAGAGCAGAAGTCTTTGAAATCTGAATCCAGTCTTTGTCTCCCTCCCTCCCTCCTCTCTGCCTCTCCTTCCCTTTCCCTTTATCTCCCTCTCTCACGCCAGGTCCCTGAGGTGGAAACTGCCCCAGACTCTTACAGCCAAGAAGAGGCTTCCATGGCCAGTAGTTGGAGGGCTACCCTCCCCAAAGAGGAAGGGTCTCAGTGTCTCTCCCCCTCCCTCTTTATCTGTTGCTGGAGCTAGGTGGTTATGAGGATGGCTGCAGTGTGTGGGTGCTTCCTCCTTCTAGATACCACTAGAGGGTGAAGACATTAATTTGAACATAGCGTGCTGAAAATACCAGGTCACAACCAGTCTAAACTGTCCATCTTTCTTGTAGTTCCTAGAAACTGAGTGTGTGGATAAATATAATTAGTTGGTAGCAAGTAGTTTTACAGTCAAGTGATTCTAATTTTTTTATTGCCTAAAGTAATGGATTTATTGCATTCAAAATGTGGATATGCCATCGTAAAGTGATTTGGAGCATATAATTTGGAAGCAGTTCAAAGAATTGAGGCAGGATGCTTTTATAAAATCCTGCCTGCTTCATTTAAATAAAATAAGTAGAAGTGTGTTCTAGTGTCGTTTGTTGCTGTGAGAAAATATTCCAACAAAAAGCAACTCAGGGGAGAGAAGGGTTTGGTTCAGCTCACTATTCCAGGTTACAGTTCATTGTTGTGAGGGGGTAAGCAGGAACTTCAAACAGCGAGCTATATCCCATCTACAGTCAAGAGCAGAGAGAAACCCATGCATGCCTGCGTGCCTGCTCACTTGGCTGCTTGCTTGGGCTCAGCACAATTTCTCCCCTTCCAGGACTCCCTGTCTAGGGAATGGTGCTGCCCACAGTGGGCTGCCATCCCACTTCAGTTAACCTAAGACACTCCACACATCTAACCTAACACAGACCACCCCTCTGTGAGACTCTATCCAGGTGATTGCCGGTGATGTCAACAGAGTAAAAGGAGTTTTATAATAACCCCTCAATTATTTGAACCAAGATAAACGAATACTTGTCTGTACAATTCTAACTAGGGGTAGATGTGGTGATAATGTGTTCCCCAATATATCGTGCACCCTGATAAACTTGTCTGGGGTCAGAGAACAGAACAGCCACTAGACAGACATAGAGACCAGAAAATGGTG
>CABHPQ010162043.1:8808-49005 GCA_902168405.1 Peromyscus aztecus | reverse complement strand
TGTTGCATGAACCTGAATCTGTGCCTGCATCCGTCTGTGTGTCTGTCCCTCACAAAGGGTTCACTCTGTATGTACTGGACAGCACAGAAAGCATCACATGGGGAAGCAATGGGATTCTTTACAGAAATCTCTAACAGTCTTACAAGGGCCAAGTCACAGGCTCTCACTGATCCTAACTTGTTTATTAACCAATATTCATAAATGTTGCTTGAGGTGATACAAGTACTGGGATTAAAGAAGGTGTGTGCCACCACTGCCTGGCATCTATGTTTAATCTAGTGGCTTGTTCTGTTCTCTGATCTTCAGGCAAATTTTATTAGGGTACACAATATATCACCACATTTGTTTTCAATTTTTTTTTTTTCCGAGACAGGGTTTCTCTGTGTAACAGCTCTGGCTGTTTCTGGATTTTGCTTTGTAGATCAGGCTGGCTTTGAACTCCCAGAGACAGCCTGCCTCTGCCTCCCAAGTGCTGAGGTTAAAGGCGTGAGCCACCAGCGCCTGGCTGTTTTCAACTTTTATGGTTGATTTTCGAAGGCTGCTTTTAACTTCTGTGTTTGCTGCTTTCAGCAAATGATACACATGCATTATCTGGGTCAGGGGAATGGAAGGGAACATAACAAGATTATAGCTATGTATATATATCTGTGTGAAGGTGTCGGATCCCCTGGAACTGGAGTTAGAGACAGTTGTGAGCTGCCATGTGGGTGCTAGGAACTGAACCTGGATCTTCTGGAAGAGAAACCAGTGCTCTTAACCACTGAGCCAGTTCTCCAGCCCCCTACATTGTTCTCTTAAAGGCAGGCTAAGCAAACAGTCTGAATACACAGTAGGCTAGCAGTCTTAAGTCTTACGTGACCTCAAGATGTATTATTAACTTTAGCTCTGAGGTCTAGCAAAAGTTCCATCTCTTAGAATGTTAGAGACATTTTCATAATATTGCATCTCCACACACAACCATTTGTAACTCCAGTTCTAGGGGATCAGATTGGCCTCCATGGGTACCAGGCATGCATGTGATGCACAGACATACATGTAGGCAGAATATCCACACACATAAAAATAATTCTTTCTTAGGTAAAAAAAAGTGATCAGAGTTCAAAGTGGCAACCAAATGGCAAGTGCAAGTATTTATTATGCTGCCAACACTAGGTCGGAGTTGCCATGGTGGTGTTTTCTCTTCCTGGATGCAGGTGCTGTGGGAACAGGGAGGGTCAAAAAAAATACTAAGTGGGTTAGGAAGATGTGATCAGGAGCTGGTACAATGTGGGAGGAGCAGTGAGAAAGCAAGGGCAGTATCAGCCACACAGGCTGTGGCACAAGCACAGGAAGGAACCTGAAATTAAGATTCTCCATAAGCAAGCACTCTGGATTGATTGGCCTGAAGAATATTGTGAAGATATCACCCCCATCACTGCATAGGTAAGAGGAGACAATACAGGAGGATGGACATGACTATTTCCAGACAAAAATTGTGGTGCACTGGCAAAAACAACAAAGATCCTGACAGGAGTGAGTATCCAGTGGCAAAGCATCCAACTATTGCCTGTCTCTTTGAACCTTATTAATGATATTAAATGAAATATACAAGTGTCTTTTATTGCTGTCTAATCATATTTCTGTTATTTCAGTCAGATTCCCCGGGGCAGTGGTGGCGCATGCCTTTAATCCCAGCACTGGGAGGCAGAGCCAGGCGGATCTCTGAGTTCAAGGCCAGCCTGGTCTACAGAGTGAGTTCCAGGACAGGCACCAAAACAACACAGAGAAACCCTGTCTCGGGAAAAAAGAAAGAAACTGCATACTTTCTTCTAGGACAACAGAAAGGCACCTTGAGTGCAAAACACCACTCATTGAAGGCTCCAGCTTTTAAAGAATGAGAAAAGAGCCAGGGAATAGGGTAGGTGGACTGCAGCTCTTCCCCTCTCCCTGTGTTCCTCCAGATCCAATCCCTCAGTCTCACCCCCAGCTCCGCAGCAGAACACGTGCAGTGGCTTTCTCTGCACCCCATGCTCCCATCTGCTGAGGATCCCACAGACCTTCCCCTCCTAAGCTCTCTCTCCTGAATTGTGCTTTATCCCAGCTCCCAACTCCAGCAGGCACTCCCTCCTAACCTCCCAACTCCTGCCAGGGAAGCAGGTAGGCTGACTATAGATCTCCTCCTCTCCTTTTGTTCCTCCAGATCCAATTCCCCAGTCTCATCCCCAGCTCTATAGCAGACCTTCTGGGGTGACCTCTCTTCACTCTCTACCCCCATTCCAAGGAGACTAAGTAAGCAGGTCCTGGTGGAACACTCTGCTCTGCTCTCTCCTGTGAACCCCTAAAGAACCCTAGCCTATCCCCATTCCTAAGTGTCATTTCCCAATACACATTTTATCTGGAACCCCCAGTGGCCATACCCATCAGGTCCACAGAAAATTTCCTACCAGGCAACACACAGACATCACACTCTCTGAAAATCTAGAAAGGAATCAAAACCCAAGGAAGAAAACACCCACCCAACAAAGACAAAACCAGACATTGGCACCTAGACCTATAATCTTCACAATCCCAGATGCCTAGATTGTAATGCCAAGTGTAAAAACACAATCAATAATAGCCAGGACAAATTGTCTCCACTAGAGCCCAGCACTGCTACCAGAGCAGGTCCTGAGTATTCCAACACAGCTGAAGCACAAGAAAAAGACCTTAAAACCGCCTGTGTAAAGATAGAGGGCCTTAAAGAGGAAATGAATACAACCCTTAAAGAAATCCAGGAAAACACAAACAGTGGAAGAAAATGAATAAAACTGTTCAACACCTGAAAATAGAAACAGAATCAATAAAGAAAAACCAAACTGAAGGAATTCTGGAAATGAAAAACTCAGAAATTTGGACAGGAACCACAGAGTCAAGCTTCACCAACAGAATAAAATAAATAGAAGAGAGAATCTAAGGCATTAAAGACACGATTAAAAAAATGGATACATTGGTCAAAGAAAATGTTAAATCTAAAAATCTCCTGATGTAAGACATTCAGGAAATCTGGAACACTATGAAAAGACCAAACATAAGAATAATAGAAATAGTGGAAGAAGAAACAGAGGTAGAAAATACTTTCAACAAAATCACAGAAGAAAAATTTCCTAACCTAAAGGAGATGCCTGTAAGGATACAAGAATCATAGAGAACACCAAATAGACTGGACCAAAAAATAAAGTCCCCTCACCACACTATAATCAAAACACTAAATGTACAGAACATAGAGCATTAAAAGTAGTTTATAAAGGCAGACCTATTAGAATTACACCTGACTTCTCAATGGAGACTCTAAAAGACAAGTTTTGCTGGGCTGGCATCTGTGCTGTGGTCTCTTAAGAGTCTGCAGTACATCTGTCCAGGTCCTTCTGTCTTTTAAACACCACAGGTAGAAAAAAAAAGACATCTATGATAAAGACAAATTCAATCAATATGCATCTACAAACCCAGCTCTATAGAAGGTACCAGAAGGAAAACCCCAAAATAAGGAGGTTAACTAGTAACTGTAAAAACATAGGGAATAAATAATCTCAGATCAGCAAAATCAAAAGAAGGGAAACACACACACACACACACACACACACACACACTGCACCACCACCACCATTGCTAACAACAACAAATTACAGGAATCAACAATCACTGGTCATTGATCTCTGTCAATATCAATGGTCTCAATTTCCCAGTAAAAAGACACAGACTAATGGATGTGAAGTCAGGATCCATTCTGTTGCTAAATCCAATTTATTACAAACCCCAGGTGCTGGCCATGGTGCTACATGCAGCATTTGATGTTTGCCCTACACAGTTTTAGTTTTGCATCAGTCCAATCTTTCCTTGCTATATGCCTTAGTCTGATTTCCATCTCTGTGATAAACATCACAGAGAAAGAGTTTATTTCATTTCACAGCTTACAATCCATCGTGAAGAGCAGTCAGAACAGGAACTCTAGGCTAGAACCTGGAAGCAGGAACCAAAACAAAGTCCATGGAGGAACACAGCTTACTGGCTTGTATTCCATGGCTCTCTCAATTTGCTTTTCCTATAACCTAGAACCACCTGTTCAAGGATAGTGACAACCACACTAAGCTCACTCTCCACATCAATCATTCATCAAGAAAATGCCCCACAGACTTGCCAACAGGCCAATCTGATAGAGGCATTTTCTCAATTTAGTTTCTCTCTCCCAGATGAGCCTTGCTCAACACAAGCTCACAAACAAAAACAAGTAACTAACCACACTATGTTTATTTCCTTACTTTTAGAATAGGAATGCTTACACTGTGACAGTGTATACTGAAAGTATTTACCTTTTAAAAATTTTAGTCTCACAGTATTAATATACCCTCTTGAGTTCCAGAAGAAAATGAATGTTTGAACAGTGTTGGGGGTGTTAAATACTAAAGGGGACTTTTATAGATGGACTAATTGCATTGTGAGATAAGCATAATATTTTAAGGCCAAGGGTGGTATTTTGTGGTCAAGTTGACAGAGGTGGTTAATCGTGATAATCACTGTGACAGGATTTAGAACCACTTAGAAGAGAAACCTCTGGGTATGATTTCAGTGGAGTTCCAGACTGAGGAGGGAAAACCAACCTTAAATATGGGCAGGGCTGGACTGAAACAAAAGGAGAAGGTGAGCAGAGCAACGGTATTCACCTTCCCTTCTTCTTGATTGCAGAGAGAATGCAACCAGCCACATCAGATTCCTGCTCTCATGCCTTCTCCATCATCACAGACTCTATCTTGGTTTTTTTTTTTTTTTTTTTTTTCGAGACGGGATAGTTTTGGTGCCTGTCCTGGAACTCACTCTGTAGACCAGGCTGGCCTCGAACTCACAGAGTTCTGCCTGGCTCTGCCTCCCGGAGTGCTGGGATTAAAGGCATGCATCACCACCGCCTGGCTTCACGGACTCTATCTTAACTGTAAGCCTAAATAAATCTTTAAGTTGCTTTGATTAGGTATTTTGTCTTATTATTTGGGATTTTAGTCAGCTGTTCTGAAAAATGAAATCATGGCATTTGTAGGAAAATGGACGGAAGTGGAAATTATGTCAAGTGAAACAGGCAGATTCAGAAAGACAAACACTGTATATTTTCTCTTATATGTAGAATCTGTGTTTCTTTGTGTGTGTATAGGTCAAGAATCTAGAGGGACTTAAAGATTTAAGAGATTTAAAAGAAGAAACAGAGGAGGAAAAGAGAATGTAATGGAACACACGTGATGTGAAAGCAGAAGAGGGACAACTGAGGAGGAGGAGGAGACAAGGAAGAGGCAGGAGGGGAACACATGAGAACAAAGTTTAATGACACATATGTATGAGAATGCCATAAAGAAACCTATTACTTTGCCTCATAAATTTAAAAACAGACATAAAAAATTTGAAGAACCGAAGTAACTATGTAACTAGTTTTTCAGATAGTAAAAACTTTTAACATTAAAAGGAAAATAGACTTAGGCAGTATGCTCTTCGGAGCATATTAGGAAAGAGTTATCATACATCAAGCAAATGCCACTCCATCAAGCATGGACAGTTGTTAGCATACCTGCTTTTGATCCAACAGGAGCAGACAGCTCTTTCTGAGGAGGCATTTTTTGGTATCCAGGAGTCTCCACAGGATCATCTGTGACGCATGCTTTATCAAAATAAAAAAGAAAAATTTAGGAATTTTCTTAATGTGACTAGACACTAGTGTCTAAAAAGCAGTGATTAAATTGGTAAAATACTAGAATGGTAAGATTTCTTATAAGTAAAGTCATGATAGGTAATCACAAGTTATTCAAACATTGATGATAAGGAAGAGAGAGGAAGCTATGTCCAATTCTTTGTATTTAAAATTTCATTCTGGGTCTCTGTTGAGAAGCCTACACTTTCTCGAATGAGCACATTGTCCCCTTTAAAAACGTCTCTCTTACTCTCCATCTCTGTTTCTCTTCTATGTGTTTAAAATTCTATTAAAATATTTCAAATAAATTCCAATTAAAAGACTTCTGCAAAGTTAACCAATAAAACAGACAATGGGTGTTAAAAACTGTCAAAAGATAGTTAATGGGGGCTGGAGAGATGGCTCAGAGGTTAAGAGCACCGACTGCTCTCCCAGAGGTCCTGAGTTCAATTCCCAGCACCCACATGGTGGCTCACAACCATCTGTAATGAGATCTGGCACCCTCTTCTATATACATAATAAATAAATAAATCTTATAAAAAAAAGATAGTTAATGTAAAAAGCACATATAGTAGCATTCTACTACTATAAGAATGGACAGAATACTAACACTGTAAGTCTAATCAAACATCTTATTTAATTTAAAAATTCTTTAAATATTTTTATATTTAATATTTAGTTGTTATAAAATGATATTTATAACAGTTTAGCTCCTAACAGATTAAATCTCAGAACAAAGATTTAAGAGGTATTCTTAATTTAAGAATAGAATAATAGGCTGGGTGGTGGTGGCGCACGCCTTTAATCTCAGCATTTGGGAGGCAGAGTCAGGCAGATCTCTGTGAGTTTGGGGCCAGCCTGGTCTACCGAGCAAGATCAAGGGCAGGCACCAAAACAACACAGAGAAACCCTGTCTCAAAAAACAAAACAAAACAAAACAAAAAAGAAGACTAGAATAATAAAACTGCATCTATAAATTTCATCTACCATTTATTTGTATCATATATACCAGGCTTAAATATATAACATAAAAATTTCAAAAACCCTAAGTAAATCAAATATTTAAGTTATACCTCAGGAGTTTTTTTCCTTAGATTTAAAATTTTTATTTTATTTTTATGTGTACTGGTATTTTGCCTGTGTGTATTTATGTGTACCACATGGTAGGTGCCCAGTGCCTACTGAGGTCAGAAAAAGGTTTTGGATCTTCTGGAACTGGAGTTACAGATGTTTGTAAGCCACCATGTATGTGCTAGGAACCAAATCCAGGTCCTCTTGTCCTCTGCAAGAGTAATAAGGCTTTTAATTCCTGAGCCAACTCTCCAGACCCCAAATCTGTTTGTTTTTGGTTTGTTTGAGACAGAATCTCACTGTGTAACCCTGCCTGGCCTGGGCTCACTATGTATACCAGGCTAGCACAAAATTTACAGAGCTCTGCCTGCCTCTGCCTTCTGACTGCTGGAATTAAAGGCCTTTGCCAACACAGGCCTTTAAAAAACAAACCAGGCAAGGTAGCTTATGTCAGGAATCCCAGCACTCAAGTCACTGAGGCAGGAGGATTGCTTTAAATAGGAGCCTAGCCTGGGCTACATAGTGAATTCTAGGCCAGACTACATTAGTTGTGAGACCCCTCCAGCACCTCCAAACCCAATATAAATAAATAAAAGCTAAAAAACACAATTTTCCAAATTTGGAATATGTGAAGGCAGGTGCATGGAATCAATAGATTCTCACTCATGATGGGATATGAGATATACATTTAGGGCAGTATGTTTCTATTAAGCACATGAACAAAAGACAACAATTCTTTTTAACTACAGATAACAGATCCTCCCATTTCTATTTTTACTCACATTCTAGGTTTTCCTCAATAATTTCTTCAATGATCACATCAGGACTAGATCCCAGTTGAGGCAGCACAGCAATAGTCTTGGGAGACGTTACTACAGCCACCTCTTTCTGCGGCTGCTTGCTTTTCCCTTCTAAATGCTTGACAGGGATCTCTGGTTGCAAAAGAAGTACAGGTGCTTCACCAGCCAGGACAGCTGTGTCTACCCTTTTCTTTTCTAGTGATGAGTATGCATCACAACCAAGTTCCTTTTTATTATTAAATTTTTGAACATTCTGTCCAATTTCATTTTCTTGAGGGTAACATCTGTTTAAAAATACACAGCAGGACTACTTTAATACTGACCTTCAAGCTATTTCTTTCCCATATGATAGCTGATGTGTGATATATACCAAAAGATCAATTCATAAACAGCTTCACTGATGCAGAAACATACCATACAATCTAATGATTTTTGGTAACCTTAAAGAGTTGCATAACCTTGCCATGATCTAATATTTTTAGAACACAGTAATTGGCCCTAAAGAAATCCTCCTGCCCATTTCAAACTCCCAAAGAAACTGCTTAGTCAAAGCCCCAAACAACCTTTGGGACTGATCATTCTGTTTTGTTGTTTTGTTTGAGGCAGGGTCTAAGTAGTTCAGTATGGCTTGGGATTTGCCTGGTCTCTAACTCAACGGTCCTTCTGCCTCAGTCTACCAAACGCTGAGATTACAGGTGTGTGCCAGCACACTTAGCTACCTTTAGGGTTTTAAAAAGTCAAGAAGATGTATGTATGATGAGGGAAACTTCAAACAGTCATATCATAATAATCTGACCCTAAAATATTACAGGTTTTCCAAAGAAGTCATTTTGATTTGGCTTAAGGGTTTCACTTAAATTATATAAAGATTATTTCTGACTTTAATTTGTCATCTTAAAAGTAAGTATAGGAAATAATGTGAGTACAAATCTTAAGACACTTCCACCAGGCTCATAGTTACATTACCTGAATCCTCTGGGTGTGGTATGTTTGTTTAGTTTGTGTGTGTGCTGACTCATTCATGTGTGTATCACAGACATGTGTGTGGAAGCTAGAGATTTATGTCTGGTATCTTCCTCAGCTGCTCTCCACTTTATTTGTTGAGGTAAGATCTTTCACAGAACCTGGATTCAGCAGTTCCTGGATTCACTAGTTCTGTCCACAGTGCCCAGCTCTTTCCATGGGTGCTAAGACTGAACTCAGGTTTTGCATGGGGAGCCTGCAGAGCAGCACTTCACTAACTGAGCTGTCTCTTCAGCCCTACTTCCCATTCTTTTGCCTTCTCCTCATAGCCAGACACTTTTAGGCTATCAAATTTATAATTAGAAATTTTAAAATGCAAGAGAATGAGTCCATAAAAATTACATTTTAGTTAGCTCATGACAGACTTTATTTCTTCACAAAATACTAGTGAGTCAGTTTACAAATTAGAGAAAGGCAACTGAATTAACAACACATGTTTATCTGCCCCTTCCAACAGAAGGAATGCATTTGATACTAGGGAAAATTAATCTAAGTTGTACAGAGGGCCATTCTGAAAGGCCGTGTGTATTGTATTGTAAAGACCTTTCCATAGTTATTATCATCAGACCTTACTCAACTTTTAAGTTAACTAGCTCTAGTCTCATTAATCTTTCTTTATACAACACCACATTTTTCTGTTTGCTTTCATCCTCTCTCTCCGTACCATCTAAGCTTATTTATTTTTCAGGTCACTTTTTCATTGTTTTAGATTTAAATATTTTCCAGAGCACTACCCTTGACTTTTTTCAATTACCTGCTTCATTGGGCAAACTGTCATTTAATAATTAGGACACACAGCTTATAGAACTTGCCTTCAGAAAATTTTAAATTTAACTCAAAGACTTTTATAAAGAAGCAGAATGGTTTTAACCTTAGAAATTTGATAGTAACTATATTCAAGTTCTAAAATTATCTAGAAGAATATACTGCCTGAAAAGATTGCTGATTATCATTTTTTATCCTTTGGGAAGCCCCCAAAGCTAACCCAAGACACAGCCTGTGGGAAGGCTGGTACCCAGTGTTCTTCTAGCAAGGTCTTCCTATGACTAAGGATGATAGGCTATTTCAGTCTGATGCCATTTGTGCTAGTTTCCTTTCTTGTTGATGTGATAAAATACTCTGACCAAAGGCAACATGAGGAGAAAAGGGTTTGTTTGGCCTTTACTTCCAGGTCACAGTCTATTACTGAGGGAAGTCAGGGCAACCCAAGCAGAGCTTGAAGCAGAATCTGCTTGCTAGCCTGCTTGTAGGCTCATTTTTAACTATCTTTTTCATAAAATTCAGGACCATGATAGAAATGGTGCCACCTAGTGGGCTGGGTCCTTCTGCATCCATTAATAATCAAGACAATCTCTCACAGACATGCCCTCAGATCAACCTGATGTAGGCAATAGAGGAGTCTCCTCTCAAATGACTCTAGATTGTGTCAAGCTGACATCACAATTAAAACTACCTGGGACACTGATTAATTATTATTCCAAATAAAGTTGCAAACAACCAAACTCCTAACCATTTGGTTCCTCACTTGTCTGGGTATTTGAAAAAAAGACCAACATAAATAACCTAAATCTGGAATCAAGTCCAAGATCTTGCCTTAAACTAGCACATTTACTCAAGATCCCCCTCTACCTTTCTCCTCAGATGGCCAATAAAATAGAAGTGAACATATCCACTATCCCAATTTATTTTTGTTCCTGTATCCCTGTGCGTGCGTGTGTGTGCCCGCGTGCGAATGTGTGTGTGTGTGTGTGTGTGTGTGTGTGTATGTGTGTGTGAAACAGTTTTTCTTTATTTCCTTCTTTTGAAGCAGAGTATCTCACTATGTAGCTCTGGCTGGCCTGGAACTTGCTAGGTAGATCAAGTTGGCCTTAGACTCAGAGTGAACTTTCAAAAATGTAATCTAGGGGTCTGGAGAGAGAGTTCTGCAGTTAAGAGCACCTATTACTCTTGCAGAGGACCTGAGTTCAGTTCCCAGCACCCACATTAGGTAGCTCACAGTCATCTGTAACTCTACTTCCAGAGGATTAGATGCTTTCTTCTGGCCTCCACAGACACCTGCACTCATATGCACACACACACAGAAATACACATAAAAATAAATAATGAAAAAATAAAAATGCAACCTAACTATTGTTTTCTTTTCTTTTTTTCTTTATTAAGAAATATTTTATTCATTTTACATACATCCTCCTCTCATCCCTCCTCCTGCTCCCCTCCAGCTTTCCCCCCAACTCATCCCCCATTTCCTCCTCCAAAAAGGTGAGGCCTCCCTTGGGGAGTCAGCAAAATATTGTTGTTTTCATGTTTAAAATCTTCTGAGTGGTTTTTATCATCCAACAGAACTATTAATAATAGCAGAAATGTACTGAACTAACAGTGCTATGATTTGAGAGTTGGCTTGAAAACTCACATGTTAAAACAATCTTCATGATGGTGGTACTGAGATGTTGTTGAAACAATCTTCATGCTGGTAGTACCAAGACTCCACTCCATTGAATGGTACTGTATGTTACTATGTTTTTCACATTTGCTTATTTATTATCTGTATATGTATGTATGAGTGCATGTACTATGGTGTGTGTACAAGTGTGTGGGAATGCATGTGCCATAGTATGCGTGGAGGTCAGATAAAACTTGTAGGAATCAGTTGTCTCCTACCATGTACATTCTGGGGAACTGAACTCAAGTCATCAGATTTGGTGGAAGCATCTTTACCCATTAAGTCTTCTTGCTAGACTTTGAGTTGGACTTTTTAAAATGGATGGAGATACCACGTGTGATGACACACACTGAGGGAGGCTGAGGCAGAGGGATCACTGAAAGCTCAAAGCTAGCTCAAAGCAAGCCTGAGCTATATAAGTTTAAGGCCAGTTTGGGATACATACAGAAATCTGTCTCAAATAACAGACTGGGAAGAACTATCTTGAGCCCTTTACTGTTCTGTCAAATGATGCTACAACATCTGTCCCTATTTTGTCCATTCCTTTTTTCCTATCCTGTGAGGCCAACAATACTGAAGGCATCAACTCTATCTACCCTCCTTGTACTAAGGTTTGAATCTAGGGCCTTATGCATGCTAATAAGTTGCCATCTGGGAAGCAGAGACCAGGATTCTCATCAGACAGTGAACTTGTCAGTGCCCTGATTTTGAATTTTCCAGCCTCTAGACCGAGGAAACAAATTTCTATTTAGGCGCTTTGTTACAGCAGCATAACTATACTAAGACACATGACAACTAAGCATTTGCAATCTGGCTTATAAAACCAAAGAAGTGAATTTGTCATTTTATTTAGTCTCAATTAACTTGTGCTTAATTTAAGCAACACTTGGTTGGTAGCCATTATACTGAACAGCAAGTAAATAAAGTGTAAACGCTGTCACACAGCAGCACAGTCTCTAGGCTGAGCTTCTCTATGCACACAGGGATACACAGAATGGAACTGTGGCCGGCTTTCTAATATGGATGCTAGTTTACTGCCTATATGCTGTTCTGACACCTACCTTCCATTTGTTCTCCTTTCAACTTACCACTTATTTCCCACAGGTAAGTGAAAATAAAATCCTTTTTTAAGTTCTCTATTGTCCTAAGAAGAAATGATCATTCCATCCCTTTGCAGCAGCTCTACTGTCTACATCTACTATTACAACCATAATGCATTTTATTTGTTTTTCATTTCTATTTTACACATTGTAATTTCTCTGTTTATCTCACTATCTTCTAGAATGCTGGAGTCTAGCACTGAATGAATCCAAAGAGCCTCGATGCATAAATCTCTCTTCCGGGTCTTTTAAAAAGCACTACAAACAGAAATTACAGAAAGGCAGCTTTTTAGATAATTTTTAGCTCTTGAATTAAACATTCATTTGTCTCTTAGACTTAGGTACTATCAGATACTAACAGCATTTTGCCATTCTTAAAAGTACTTACTTTGTTGAGTCCTCAAATTCAATCTTTCCCATACTGTTGAACATACAGATAATCTCGCTGTAATTTATATTCAACCTAAAAAATTTAGTACATAAATAAATGTTCTATAAGATGTTTTATAAAATTTATTACTTCTCTATACAACAGTTGCCAACATTGGCTAACTTAAAGAAAGCACTTAAATAATTTACACAAATTAAAATTATTTTAATGTGGTTGTTACTTTAGGAAGCATATATGACCTAAAATTTCAAATTACAATCACTTGCTATTTAATAACTCTTTATTATCTCCTAAATCATGACTTACTCACCTCGGGGGGTTCCTTGGAATTATGGAATTAACTTGCGACAATTCACTTTCAAATGTTAACTTCAAGGTCCGGATAATCTGGAATCAAGAGAGACATATCCTTCATGTGTGAATTTTCTATTTTTTTTCCGCATGGAAATGGTTTATTATGATAGAGAGATGAAGAGAAGATAGGAAAGAGGAAAAGAAGAGGGGGGGGGGCAGATGCATACCTTGTGGGAGGAAAAGTGGGAGAGAGAGGAAGGGGAGGGGCTTTTCCTTAAAATGAGGCTTTTACCTCGGGACAGGATGCAGGGCAGTGCCAAAGGGCGGGGTTTCAAGGGGCAGGTCAGAATATTAACACACGGTGCTGGAGAAGTAGCTAAGTTCTTCCACAACTTTCAGGCAACAGGAAATGATCTGTCTCATCGGGCCTGGCTTGAGCATACATGAGACCTCAAAGCCTGACTCTACAGTGACACACTTCCTCCAACAAGACCACACCTCCTAATAGTGCCACTCCCTTTGGGGGCCATATTCTTTGAAACCACCACAATAGTATTTCAGTTAAAAATACTGTTTTCCATGAAAAGTGCCTTTTTTTAAGCATAAAAATAAGTTATAATTTAAAAGTCCAGGGTTCTTTTAAACAGTAAAATATTTTTTTCTGTAGAAAACAGTATAAATGATAACATTTCCCAATAAACCCCTTTAAGCCAAATGATAGCTGAATTATACATATAAATATTGATTAGATTCTGGGATACAGAATAAGCCTATCTTCATCTGTTCAGAGAGCTACGTTTTACTTAAGTTGTGTGAGCTTCCTATTCATTTTCCCCATTCACTGTTTGATTTATGGCAGACATTTTTCTATAGGCTAATCCATATTCTAAAAAGATTTTAGCCTCCCCTCCTGAAAGTATGGCCAACATTTTTTTTCATTAGCTTGATATAGTACAAATTCTTATCCTAATATGAAATGTTTCACTTAAGCTTGCCCAGTGATTGGGTAAAACCAAAACTTATTATAAGCCACAGTCATCCTAGGATCTCTCCTGCTAGATAGCCTCCCTTGATCTGCGGGTTGCAGTCTGATTGTCCTTTGCTTTATCATCTAGTATCCACTTATGAGTACATACCATGTTTGTCCTTCTGAGTCTAGGTTACCTCACTCAGGATATTTTCTAGTTCCATCCATTTGCCTGCAAATTTCATGCTGTCATTGTTTTTCTCTGCTGAGTAGTACTCCAATGTGAATATGTACCACATTTTCTTAATCCATTCTTCAGTTGACAGGCATCTAGGTTGTTTCCAGGTTCTCACTATGATGAATAATGCTGCTGTGAACATAGTTGAGCATGTATCTTTGTGGTATGGTTGAGCATTCCTTGGGTAAATGCCCAAGAGTGGTATGGCTGGGTCTTGAGGTAGATAGATTCCCAATTTTCTGAGAAACTGCCATACTGATTTCCACAGTGGTTGTACAAGTCTGTATTCCCACCAATAGTGGAGGAGTGTTCCCCTTGCTCCACATCCTCTCCAACATAGACTGTCATTATTGTTTTTGATCATAGCCATTCTGACAGGTGTAAAGTGGTTATCTCAGAGTTGTTTTGATTTGCATTTCTCTGATGACTAGAGATGTTGAGCATTTCCTTAAATGTCTTTCAGCCATTTGAGATTCTTCTTTTGAGAATTCTGCTTAGCTCTATTGCCCATTTTTTAAATTGGATTGTTCAGTTTTTTTTTTTTTTTTTTGGTTTTTCGAGACAGGGTTTCTCTGTGTAGCTTTGTGCCTTTCCTGGAACTCACTCTGTAGCCCAGGCTGGCCTCGAAACTCACAGAGATCCGCCTGGCTCTGCCTCCTGAGTGCTGGGATTAAAGGCGTGCACCACCACCGCCCGGCTG
The DNA here is from genome assembly GCA_902168405.1 of Peromyscus aztecus. Classification (NCBI taxonomy): domain Eukaryota; kingdom Metazoa; phylum Chordata; class Mammalia; order Rodentia; family Cricetidae; genus Peromyscus; species Peromyscus aztecus. Next base: position 34,298 of record CABHPQ010162043.1, on the reverse strand, counting down.
GATTGTACAATATTTTGATATCTAGTTTCTTGAGTTCTTTATATACTTTGGAGATCAGTCCTCTGTCACATGTGGGGTTGGTGAAGGTCTTTTCCCATTCTGTAGGCTGTCTTTTCGTCTTATTGACTGTGTCTTTTGTCCTACAAAAGCTTTTCAGTTTCAAGAGGTCCCATTTATTAATTGTTGCTCTCAGTGTCTGTGCTATTGGTGCTATATTTAGGAAGTGATCTCCTGTGCCAATGCATTCAAGAGTACTTCCTACTTTCTCTTCTATCAAGTTCAGTTTAACTGGATTTATGTTGACGTCTTTAATCCACTTGGACTTGAGTTTTGTGCATGGTGACAGATACGAATCTATTTGCAATCTTTTACATATTGACATCCAGTTATGCCAGCACCATTTGTTGAAGATACTTTTTTTCATTGTATAATTTTGTCTTCGTTGTCAAAAATCAGGTGTTCATGTGTGTTGATTAATGTCAGGGTCTTCAATTTGATTCCATTGGTCCATATGTCAGTTTTTATGCCAGTATGAAGCTGTTTTTTTACTACAGCTCTGTAGTAGAGCTTGAGGTCAGGGATGGTGATGCCTCTAGAGGTTGCTTTATTGTACAGGATTCTTTTGGCTATCCTGGGGTTTTGTTTTTTTTCCATATGAAGTTGAGTATTGTTCTTTCCAAGTCTGTGAAGAATTGTGTTGGGATTCTGATGGGGATTGCACTGAATCTGTAGATCCCTTTTGGTAAGATTGCCATTTTTACTATGTTAATCCTATCTATACATGAACATGGGAGATCTTTCCATTTTCTGATATCTTCAATTTCTTTCTTTAGAGACTTAAAGTTCTTATCATATAGGCCCTTCACTTGTTTAGTGTTACCCCAAGGTATTTTATATTATTTGTGGCTATTGTAAAAGGTGATGTTTCTCTGATTTCATTTTCAGCCCTTTTATCATTTGTGTATAGGAGGGCTACTGACTTTTTTGAGTTGATCTTGTATCCTGCCACTTTACTGAAGGTGTTTATCAGCTGTAGGAGTTCCCTGGTAGAATTTTTGGGGTCACTTATGTATACTATCATATCATCTGCAAGTAGTGAAAGTTTGACTTCTTCCTTTCCAATTTGTATCCCCTTGATCTCCTTTTGTTGTCTTATTGCTCTAGCTAAAACTTCAAGTACTATATTGAATAAATATGGGGAGATTGGACAGCCTTGTCTTCTTCCTGATTTTAGTGGAATCACTTTGAGTTTCTCTCCATTTACTTTGATGGTGGCTGTTGGCTTGCTGTAAATTGCCTTTATTATGTTTAGGTATGTTCCCTGTATTTCTGATCTAAGACCTTTATCATGAAGGGGTGTTGGACTTTGTCAAAGGCTTTTTCAGCATCTAATGAGATGATCATATGTTTTTTTTTCTTTCAGTTTGTTTATATGGTGTATCACATTGACAGATTTTCGTATGTTGAACCATCCTTGCATCCCTGGGATTTTTAGGTTTACTTGGTCATGGTGGATATATATATATATTATGTATTATATATATACATAATATATATATATTATATATATATATCTATATAGATATTTGGTTTTGTTTTTTTTCGAGACAGAGTTTCTCTGTGTAGCTTTGTGCCTTTCCTGGATCTCACTCTGTAGACCAGGCTGGCCTCAAACTCACAAAGATCCGCCTGGCTCTGCCTCCCAAGTGCTGGGATTAAAGGCATGCGCCACTACCGCCCGGCAGTGGATAATTTTTTTGATGTGTTCTTCGATTTGGTTTGCCAATATTTTGTTGAGTACTTTTGCATCAATGTTCATGAGGGAGAATGGTCTGTAATTCTCTTTCTTTGTTGCATCTTTGTGTGGTTTGGGTATCAGGGTAACTGTAACCTCATAAAAAGTTTGGTAATGTTCCTTCTGTTTCTATTGTGTGAAACAATTTGAAGAGTATTGGAATTAGCTCTTCTTTGAAAATTTGGTAGAATTCTGCACTGAAACCATCTGGTCCTGGGCTTTTTTTGGTTGGGAGACTTTTAATGACTGTTTATTTCCTGAAGGGTTATTGGCCTATTTAAATAGTTTATCTGTTCTTGATTTAATTTTGGTATATGGTATCTATCCAGAAAATTGTCCATTTCTTTCAGATTTTCCAATTTTGTGGAGTACAGGTTTTTGAAGTATGACCTGATGATTCTCTGGATTTCTTCACTGTCTGTTATGTCTCTTTTCATTTCTGATTTTGTTAATTTGGATGCTCTCTTTGCCTTTTGATTAATTTGGATAGGGGTTTGTCTATCTTGTTGATTTTTTCAAAGAACCAACTCTTTGTTTCATTGATTCTTTGTATTGTTTTGTTTCTATTTCATTGATTTCAGCCCTCATTTGATTATTTCCTGGCGTCTATTCCTCCTGGGTGAGTTTGTTTCTTTTTGTTCTAGAGCTTTTAGATGTGCTGTTAAAGAAGTTAGAGAAATCTCACACCAGTGACTTATGTGGGCATTTAGTGCTATGAATTTTCCTCTTAGCACTGCTTTCATAGTGTCCCATAAGTTTGGGCATGTTGTACTTTCATTTTTATTGAATTCTAGGAAAATCTTTAATTTCTTTATTTCTTCCTTGACCCATTGGTGCTTCAGGTAGGCATTATTCAGTTTCCATGAGATTGTAGGCTTTCTATAGTTTTTGTTGTTGTTGAATTTAACTCTAAGGCATGGTGGTCCGATAAGATATATGAGGTTATTCCAATGTTTTTGTATCTGTTGAGATTTGATTTGTGACCAAGAATGTGGTCAGTTTTTGAGAAGGTTCCATGGGGTGCTGAGAAGAAGGTATATTCTTTTGTGTTAGGGTGGATATCTGTAGATATCTATTAAGTCCACTTGAGTCATAAACATCTGTTAGGTCCTTTATTTCTCTGTTAAGTTTCAGTCTGGTAGATCTGTTGTCCTTTGGTAAGAGTGGTGTGTTGAAATCTCCCACTAGTAGTGTGGGGGGTTTGATGTGTAAATTAAGATTTAGTAATGTTTCTTTTACAAATGTGAGTGCCCTTGTATTTGGGGCATAAATATTCAGAATTGAGACTTCATCTTGGTGGATTTTCCCTGTGATAAATATGTAATGTCCTTCTTGATCTCTTTTGATTGATTTTAGTTTGAAGTCTATTTTATTAGATATTAGGATAGCTAAACCAGCTTGCTTCTTAAGTCCATTTGATTGGAAAGCCTTTTCTAAGCCTTTTACTCTGAGGTAATGCCTGTCTTTGAAGTTGAGGTGTGTTTCTTGTATGCAGCAGAAGGATGGATCCTGTTTTTGTATCCATTCTGTTAGCTTGTGTCTTTTTATAGGTGAGTTGAGAACATTGTTATTGATGGATATTAATGACCAGGGATTGTTAATTCCTGTTATTTTTTGGTGGTAGTGTTGTTTCCCTTCTTTGGTATTTGTTGGTGTGGGATTATCTATTACCTGAGTTTTCATGGGTGTGTTTAATTTCCTTAGGTTGGATTTTTCCTTCTAATGCTTGCTGTAGGGCTGGATTTGTGGACATGTATCGTTTAAATCTGTTTTTATCATGGAATATTTTGTTTACTCCGTCTATGGTGATTGAGAGTTTTGCTAGGTATAATAATCTGGGTTGGCATCGGTGGTCTCTTAGTGTCTGCATAACGTTTGTCCAGGACCTTCTAGCTTTCATAGTCTTTATTGAAAAGTCTGGTGTTATTCTGATGGGTCTGCCTTTAAATGTTACTTGGCCTTTTTCCTTTGCGGCTCTTAATATTTTTTCTTTGTTCTGTATGTTTACTGTTTTGATTATTATGTGGTGAGGGGACTTTTTTTTGGATCCAGCCTATTTGGCATTCTGTAAGCTTCTTGTATCTTCATAGGTATTTCTTTATGTTAGGAAAGTTTTCTTCTATGATTTTGTTGAATATATTTTCTGTGCCTTTGAGTTGGTATTCTCCTTCTATCCCTATTATTCTTAGATTTGGTCTTTTCATGGTGTCCCAAATTTCTTGGACGTTTTGTGTTATGACTTTTTTGACTTTAGTGTTTTCTTTGACTGAGGAATCTATTTTCTCTATTGTGTCTTTGACATCAGAGATTCTCTGTTCCATCTCTTGCATTCGGTTGGTTATGCTTTCGTCTGTAGTTCTTGTTTAGTCAGATTTTCTATTTCCAGCATTCCTTCAGTTTGTGTCTTTATTGTCTCGATTTCAATTTTCAAATATTGAACTGTTTTCTTCATTTGTTTAATTACTTTTTCTTGGCTTTCTTTGATTTCTTCCACTTTTTTGTTTTTTTTTCTTCGATTTAAGAGAATTTTTTTATTTCCTCTTTAAGGGAGTTTTTTATTTCCTCTTAAGGGAGTTTTTTATTTCTTCTTTAAGGGCCTCTATCATCTTCTTAAAGTCATTTTTAGGATTGATTTCTTCTGCTTCTTCTGCCTTGGTATGTTCAAGTCTTGTAGGTGTAGAATCGGTAGGTTCTGATGTTGTCATATAGGTCTTTATGTTGTTGCCTGTATTTTTGCAGTGGCATCTACTCATCTCTTCCTCCGCTCAGTGCAGGCGGTGTCTGTGTCTGAAGGTGCCTCTTTTGTTCTAATTGATAGTCTTGGTCCACTATGAGTTCTTGGTCAAATCGGTGCTGTTGGGCTCTGTTTCTCTGGGAGCACCTTAGTCCAATCAGTGTTAGTGGGTTCTGTCTCAGGAAGCAGTTGTTCCTAATTGGTGCAGGGTGGGCTTATGGCTCCAGTGGTTGTTGGTGTCAAATGGGATGTTTTTTTTTTGCTGAGGGGAAAGGGAAAAAGGCTGCTGTTCGGTCCCTGGGGCTCCAATGGCTGTTCCCAGTTGATGGTGTAGGGTGGACTTATGACTCCAGTGGTTGTTGGGTTTGCAGGGGCTGTTTTTGTGTGTGTGTGTGTGTGTGTGTGTGTGTGTGTGTGTGTGTGTGTGTGTGAGAGAGAGAGAGAGCAGGGAAAGGTAGCTGCCTGGTCTCTGGGGCTCTGATAGCTGGGGCCTAGGGAGTAGAGACCTGGTCTGCTGGTCCAGATATAGGGTCTTACCTGTTCCCAGCCGGTGTAGGATGGGCTTATGACTCTGGTGATCTGGTTCGGTGGCTGGATGGCTCCTTCTCTTGCATTCTTGGGTCATGTTCTACTCACTTGCCAACTCCTCAGCTGATCTTGTTTCCTCAGACTGCAGGCTGTAGGCTTCTGAAACCTCTCCCAAATGGATCTAAGCTGAACAGGTTGATCAGTAGGGCAATCTCACCAACACTTACAAGTTGTTGGGCTTCACAGGATCGGCAGCTGGGTCCCGGGTTGGCCTTATGGCTCCTTCCCCAAGTACTGGGATTAAAGGCGTGCAATCAGTCTGAGCCGCTCCTCACCTACAGTCTCGCAGTACAAGCTCTTGTTATTGTAAATAAATCTCCATTCCAGTCCAACAGCTCATCAAGTATGTTTCTTTCCCAACTTTTACATCACGACATCACGCATGCAGTGTGCTGGGGGGAGGTCTGTCAAGTCACCTCCTTCCGTCCTTAGGACAAGCCTTGAAAAGTGCATTTGCTAATGTGCCATTTTTATGTGTTATTTTTAATTGGCTCTTTTTTTTGGTGGGGGGATGTTTCAAGACAGGGTTTCTCTGTGTAGTTTTGTGTGTAGATCCTGTCCTGGATCTCTGTAGACCAGGCTGGCCTCCATGAATTTTCTTTTATTAAAATACTGCTAAAAGAGGATTTTAGAAGTAAAATGATCTTTTAGGTATTCAATTGACACATCCAAGGCTATTCTTTGGGCTCTTAAAGTAAAGGGCAGAAATCAGTGTTTACAACATTCTCTGAAGGAGTTTAAAGTTATTTGAGACATATATCAATAGTCACTACCACCAAGTAATTAGAATGTAACTATCCGATACAGAGAGTTCTGCTCAGATTCATCATGCACCAGAAGCTAGAGGCTATCGTCAAATGCATCTCACCTCATCTTCCTAACTAAATTTACCAGAGTAAAGACCATCCTTTACTACCTTTTTTCCAAAACCTTGCATGTAAACATACTATTTTTAGAATTACAATTAGGGGAGAATCAGGAACAAGATACTGGCAAATTCTCCACTTTTCATTTAAAGTTAGAGATTCTGGAGGCAATAAATCAATAGCTTCTAATTCTGTACCTCCGTATATCATTTGCATTTGTTCGTTTATAGGAAATAAGACTCTGAGGACACAAAGGTTAATAGAGCAGATTTCCACCCTTAGAGAATGAAGCAGAGTTAGCAAAGAGGATATTGTTAATCTTGTCCTGCTAATTTGTACTATAAGAAAGACATTTCTATTTTGTACAACTTTTCTCTCTAGGCACAAGATTATAAGACAGGAGATGAAGGAAGCAACTGTTTCCTGATTTGTACATTCTGAAGGCATAAGGAGACAGGAGGAATGGGATCTTGAATTAAAATTTTAAGTCATGACAGATGCGAGAGCTGGCCCCAGGGTCATGAGAATGAGAGAACTAGCCCTGTCTCTCACCAGCTGCAGCACACAGGAGAGCAGGCCCTGCACCCTGCCTGGGAAGTACTCTATAGTTGACTCTGTTGTTGGGCTCAGGTGAGCCAGCACTGAGCCCTGAGGGTGTGAGAGCATGAGAGCTGACCCTGCCCCCTCCCCCACCTCCTCTACAGCAATTGAGAGAGAGCGCCCTACAACTCATCTGGGCAAAATGGTAGAGCTGTCCCTGGTGGTATGAGTGTTGGTGAGCTAGATCTGAGGACCTGAGAGCAGGAGACCTGGCCTGGCTCCTTGCTGCAAGCTGCACTGGGTGAGCTAGCCAAGGCAGTGCTGGAGAGTTCACCTGGGGAAGTGATGATGAAGAAAAGCTGGTAGACTGACCAACCCAGCTACCACCCAGGCCCAGAACCAGGGCTATGAGTTGGCCCACCCCAACATCCATTGCCATCTGTGAACCACTGGAGCATGTGAAGGGGTCGAACCTATAGATCTCAAACAGCAGGATCTCCATGACACAGGACAACAACAGGATATCCAAGAGGAGCCCTAGTGAGAGCCCATTATTGGTAGTGTAGCAGAAGCTAGAGGCCTTTAACTAGACCAATGACTCAGCAATAAACACAAGTAAAGATGAATGGATTAAAGAGTAAACTATGTGACTCAACGGGCCACACTACAGCTTCCATGACATGCTTCTTCTTTTTTTTTTTTTTTATATGTGAAATCCACAAAGAATCAATAAAGTTGAAGAATAAAAAAATGCATGTAGGTGGATGTTGGTAGGACTGTAATATATGGAACTTTCTAGAGAAAGAAGCTTAGAGGATTTGTGGAAGGGTAACAGAACACATGAAAGTGAGAAGGACATTGCTGGAAAGAGTGTCACAAGGAAGGACAGTGAGATGGGAGAGAAGACTCAATGAAAACAAATGTTTGAAAATACATTATTCAAACTTGATGTTTTGTATGCTACTTAAAGCTAATTGATTGATAAACTTAAAAAGATAAGTCTTGTACACATGGTACTGATATAAAGTACACACTTTCAAGAATTGAGGATCATTGGAATGAAAGAAAGCATTTAAACCCTCCTTGTCTGAAGGGTGGATTTGAGCCTGAACACATAATATATCCTTGGATCTAATCACAGAAGCTATAATGTCCATCAGTGTGATCAAATCAGTTATCAAGGTATTACTACATCTATCCTTATCAGGACTAATAATAAATAATTAGATATTTAAAAATTTAAGTCACAAATTCATCTATAAACTTATGAGAGGAAAACAGTCTCATTTTGTTTACTACTCTTACCTATCCTCATCTTTAATTCAAGTGTCTTAGAACGCTTGTATAGCCTGCAACTTAAGTATCCCCTAAAGATCCCTAGGGTGGTGTTATTAAAAGTGTTAGGAACTTTCAAGAGGTAAGGACTGATACGAGGTTTTAGGTCACTGGTAAAACGTCACTGAAAAGGGACAGTTGGGTCCCAACCTCTCCCACTCTTTTTCTTCCTTGCCATGAGATACATGGTTCTGCTTTGCTATACTCTCCTACATGATGTACACTAGAGACCAAAAACAAAGGAGCCAATCAATCATGGGTGTAAATCTTCAAAACTGTGAGCAAGAACAACCTTTCTTTTTACAAGCTGATTATCTCAGATATTTATCATAGTGGTGGAAATCTAAGTAACACAAACATCAGATGTCACCTCACTGCCATACTACTTTGCTTTCAGATTATGTGGTATAAACTGTAAAAATAATAAAAGGCTAAATGAATGGAATAGTGTGTATCTAGGGATTCTAATGCTGCCAGGGATGGTGGTGCTAGCCTTTAACTACCAGCACTCAGGTGGCAGAGACACTCTGATTTACACAGAGAGCACTCTGGTTTACATAGCAAGTACCATGACAGTCTGAGCTACATAGAAAGACCACATGTCAAAAACAAAACAAAAAAGAATTCAAATACCTAAGAAGTATCAATTACCAACAGATAGTCCCTTAGTTTTATATATATATATATAAATATGGTATATATACCATATATATATATATGGTATTAAATTATTTCAAAAGCAGCATGCATTCAGTTGAAACCATAACTTGATTTTTGATCTTTTTCCTCTGTGAGCTGATCCTTTCTTACAATGCTAGTCAGTGGCAGAGAATCACAGGGTCCTAAGAGTAAGCAATGAACTTTCTACAGTACACTGCTACTAAGTCCTGTTATTTGGTAGGTTATCTGTATTTAAAAAAACACTTTGGTTTATAATATTTTCAATTTATAGTAGGTTTATCAGATTGTAACCCCATCATAAGTCAAGGAGTACCTGTAGAGTTTAGTGTAATTTGAAAAAGAAACTTCTTGAGTGCTTCATGCCAAGTCCATGTTCTAAAGTATATAAAGTAACCACCACAGAACTAATTCACAATGGACATTAAAGTTACCTGAGTCAGGTCACAGTAGGTCCTCAAAGAAGGTGCTGATTTGAGTTCTTTTGCTATCTTCATAGCTGCATCCAAATCGTTTTTTTTCTCTTCAATGTAGCTTTTAACTGTTGCTAATTTTGATAAATAATCATCTGTGCGTCTTACAAGTTCTTCACACAAGCTCTTTTTCCTTCATTGAAGACAAAGTTATTTTGTGATAGTTTACTAACATTTTTATAAAGGTAAATTTATGACTGAGTAGTATTCTTACTTTCACCAAGTGATGAATTTAACTAATAGAATAATTTCACTGATGATGAATTTAAATAATATGGTTAAAAGAAGCATGTTCTAACTGAACAGCATCTGAAAAGCTAATTTTATTAGTTAATAAACTTAACATATAACATGGCTAAATGAGGCATTCAATTAAGTTGAAATAAATTACAATTGAAATCCATGTGTGAATAAAGAACAAAGAGGATAGAAATATGGCTCAGATGTTAAGAGCACATTCTGCTCTTCTTGCAGAGGACCTGAGTTTAGTCACTGGCATCTAAGTCAGGCAGATCACAACCACCTATCACTCCAGTTCCAAGTAATCTGATGCCCTATTTTGGCCTCTGTGATCACCAGCATTCACGTGCACATGTCCTCACACAGTAAAAAAAAAAAAAAATCATTAAAATATAAAATTAAAAAATAAAATAATTGAGGCTGGAGTGATGACTGAGGGGTTAAGATAATTAATTTGTACTGCCCTTGCCGAAGACCTGGGTTCAGTTCCCAGCACCCGCATGGTGGCTTACAACTGACTCTAACTCCAGTACCAAGGAATCGGATGCCCTTTCCTCACCTGCCATGGGGCACTAGGCACACATTTGGTACACATGTATACATGCAGGCAAAACACGCACTTAATAAATAAATAAATCTTAAAAAAATAATTTAAAAATTAGTCTTAAAAAGAAAAAAAAAAGACAGTTATGTCATAGACAAGAAGGAAACTTTAGAACATTCTATCTAACTAGGAAAAATTCTGCCTGTATCTATCCTGTAGTCTTTTGTGTCCTTACAGAGATATGTATGTACTCACTTTCTGCAAAGGTTTAATTGTACATTTTAAAATATTACCATGGGTACATAGTCCACGAATAATATATAATGAGATTTAAAAACAGCACTAAACCAGAAGTTAGGTACCAATTTAAAATAATATTCAAAGAGATCTCCTTGGGTGGTTAAATAGTTATGTCTTCACTAGCTACACATCATTACTCAAATCTTTTTCTCTTCTCTAGGGTGGAATTTCTTCATTATAGCAATTTAAAAGGTCTGAACTGAAAACTGAAAAATTCAAGTATTTTAGTCACTAGGCAAAATGACCTCTCATTATTTTTTGCAAATCAAATCTAGCCCCTAGCAAAGGAAGTTTGCCAACACTAAAGAAAATGGGCTAGGTTTGGAAGGTAAACAGATACTCTCCAAACCATTTGGTGACATATAAGTAGTTTTTTAAAGTGGTCTCTTTAAAGAAGACATGTAAGTTCCTAAAAGCTCACAGACACAGAATGACATTAGAAAGAAGTATGAAAGTATCATTTCCCCATGGACATATGAAAAACAACCCCAAACTGGCTAATACCATCTCATGAGAACTCTGGAAAACAGTATTTTTTTAAAAAGACATTTTGTGGCTTCTTCTGGAAGCAGGAACATAGTTCCCAATTCCTCAACTCCAACCAGAGGGAGAGCAAGAGACCTGACTGGTGACATTAGTAAAGCCTGTTTTGTACTGTCTGGAGGACTGATCTCTTGTGTTAGATCTTAGGCAGTAGAAAAGCATGGGATACACTAAGGAACACTGCAGCAGGACACATATACAGGGTAAGAGATTATAGGTAGATATGCAACAGAAAACTTGAAACCTAGGAGAAGCTCAGATTCTTTTGGAAATTAAGACATAAAGGTAGTTGTGTACACAGAGGAATGGACAAAGCCACACTTGGGCCACAAAGGAGCAGACTTAAGCCTTCATCTTATACTGACCCTAAGGTTCAGAACATTCCAGCTATTCCATGAAAAATGTTCCAGCAAGAATCAAGCTATAAAGACTGAAAAGTTGTTAGCTTTCCATGCCCAAGTTTCAACACAAACACTACCAGGAATATGAATGAATAACACCTACAACATGATATGGCTCATTCAGAGGAAGAGAATAGAGTGTTGGAGACTTTCTGAGGAAGCATAGGCACTGGACTTTGTAGACTAATTTGAAACAACTGTCTTAAATATGTTCTGAGAAACAAAGGAATACATGAAAAAGAAGTAGAAAAAATTAGGAGAGTAGCCTAAGAATAATAATTACAATATCAAGACAAAAAGAACATGAAAAGGAATCAAGGTTGCAGATGTGGCTCAGTGATAGAATGACCTCTCAGGATTAGACCCTGGGTTGCAGAGCTGGGCATGGTGGAACATGCCTGCAATCCCAGCATCTGAGGGCTGAGGCAGGAGAATTCTGAGTTTGAGGTCAGCATGGGCCACATGTGCGTTTGAGGTCTGGATTATACAATAAGGCCCTGTCAAACAAATAAACAACAAAACAAAGCAGAGGAAGGAAGCAGTGGTGGAAGCAGAATCAAGCATCAGCCAGGTTAGAAGATAGGACAATTAAAATTGTTTCTGAGGAACAACAAAAACAAAAAGAGTGAAAAGAAACTAAAACGAAGAGACACGATAGGACCTGTTAAACATCAACAGGCAAACAAACAGGAGGAGGAGAAAGATTGGAGGAAATAGGAAAACCACAAAAGAAAAAACAGCTTCCAAAATTTGATGAGACAAAGATCTACAAACCAACTCCATGTAAAATAAACCCATACAGTCAAACTGTTGAAAGGCAGAGAAAAAATCATGAGACCAAGAAGAGAAATGTAATTTGTCATACCCAACAGATTTCTAGTAAGATTATTGGTCAAATTCTCAGGAGAAACTTTCAAGGCCAGAAGGCAATGGAAGAATATACATAAAGCGTGAAAGGAAAAAAAATCTGTGAACAGAATTTCATATTTAGCAAAGTTGTCTTAGAAAAGAGGCAGAGAAGGGCTGCAGAGGGATGGGTCAGAGGTTAAGAGCACTGGCTGCTCTTCCAAAGGTCCTGAGTTCAATTCCCAGCAACCACATGGTGGCTCACAATCATCTGTAATGAGATCTGGTGCCCTCTTCTGGCCTTCAGGGATGTGGGCAGGCAGAACACTGTATACATAATCAATAAATAAATCTTAAAAAAAAAAAAAAAAGAAAGAAAGAAAAAGAAATAACAAATCAGTTGGACTTCATCTAGGTCCATTCTTCAACGGCAGAACACTTGCCTAGCACGTACAAGGCCTTGTCTAATCCCTAGCACCAAAGGGGGAAAATCAATTATTTTATGCACTGGGCATAAAAGGTCATAAAAATTTAAGGAGATCAAGTGTTGGTGAAGAGACAAATGACATTACTAAGCACATTGCTTTAGTCTTATCAAAAGTTTTATGAACCTTTATCTTGAAACATGTAATTAAAAATAACATGTCAAATAGCTTTGAAAAAAGTAATATTAAATTATTGTTTAGTAATTGCCTATCAGAAAGCCTTCTTTTCCGATGCAAATAAGCACATGAGAAAATGATAGGCCCATGTAGAAGAAAAACGTTGTTTGTACTTCCCCAAATATGTGAATTCTACAACATCAATTAGGCTATGAAAATATTTTTCTTTGTTAATTGCTTTAATAAAGAAATGTAGTAGCTCAGACCTGTAATAGCACTTGGGAGACTGGGGCAAGAGGATCATGTACTTAAGCTCGGCTTAGGCGACACAGTAGTACCCTATCTTTAAACACACACATGCACATTCACACATGCATACATGTGCAAATGAGGGGTGGGAAACAAAAACACAAAGAAAGAAACTTGTTAACTCTAAAGTTAGCTTTGGAATTATAAAACAGACAAAATTTTGGAGGTATAGACAGTTTTTCACTTGAACTTCTGAAAGCCAGTCGTTTAGTTTTTCTTTTGAGGCAGGATCTCACACTGTTGCCCAGCCTGATTTCAAATTCACAGAAACCCACCTCTCTCAGCCTCCTGAATGAATGCTGTGATTACAGGCCTGCGTCACCACACCTAGCTAGAAATCAGTCTTTAAGACTCACCTACTCCTGGGCAGTGGTGGCACAGGCCTTTAATCCCAGCACTCGGGAGGCAGAGCCAGGCAGATCTCTGTGAGTTCAAAGCTAGCCTGGTCTACAGAGTGAGATCCAGGACAGGCACCAAAACTACACAGAGAAACCCTGTCTTGAAAAACCAAAAACCAAAAACAAGAAAACAAAAACAAAACAACAATAACAACAAAACTCACTACTACCTTCTAAGCTTGTTTTAAAGTTACATGTCACTTCAGTCTATTTGAACAAAGGAACAGAATGACAAGTTAATATTAAGAAAGTTGGTTTCATCAAGTCTGTATTTTTAAGTTATTACCTGGAATCAAGAGAAGCAAGAAGTTTATCAAATTGTTTCTCCACAACCTCTGTTAGACTGTGTGTCTCCTCTCTTGTTTGATTTTGTGTACTATCAAGCATCTGGAAGAAAAAATTCAATAAAACTGGTATTTTCACTTTGGAGTAGTTGTATCATCAATATATTATCGAATGGAAAAGACACTTTCTAGACTTTTTAAAAATAGCCACAGAAGTGATAATAAATAGAGCAAACCATTAAGTTCAACTTTATACTCTGGCACTTGTCAGCAAGATCACATCTTGTGGGCATTTTTGTACTGATAATTTGACAAAACAAAGAAAAAAAAAGCACCTAAAAATCTACTGGTAGGTTTTATAAACTTTTTCTTATCCCTTTATATCATTACAGAACAAAAGTCATTTTGGATAACTGAATTTCTCTATAGCAGTATTCTCTAAATTATTGAAACAAACAAACCAAAACAAAACCCCAAAATCCCCGAAACCAAAGTTAGAAAACACACTTCAGCTCTTGGTGTAGACTTAGGGTCCCTTAGCTCTTTTGTTCCTATCTCCAGACTTAGTCTTACTGTAGGCAGGAGCCTCTCCTCTCACCCTACCTCATTCCCCCAGGGACTCTGCTTCTTGGTGTGGACCCAGGTTTCCCTAGCTCTTTGCTGTTGTCTCTTCTCAGCCTTTCTTCCTAGACCATCTCCATTCCTTGTATCATCCATAGACCTACTCTCTATCAGGGACCCCACAGCTACCACACTTGCCTAGGACTCAGAATGTGCAACACCAACCAAAGAATGAACATCCATCCAACAAAGACAATTGCTGATATCTACACCAAGAAACACCTCAAACATCCTAACTTCGGAGTCTTAGATACCAGTACAAAACCACAAAAATGAACAGTCAAGATAATATGCCTTCTTCAGAAGCCATAAACCCACTGTAATAGGCCTTGAGATATGCGATTTAGCTGAAACATAAGACAAAGACTTCAAAACAGCAATTATGAACATGTCCAAGGACCTTAAAGAGGATAGGAATAAATACCTTAATGAAAATATAGACAGTTGAATGAAATAATAAAATAATTCCAGCATAATTCTTATAGAAATTTATAGAAGAATCTTTAACTTTGTATGGAAATACACACACACACACATCAGGATAGCTAAAACAATCCTGAATAATAAAAGAATTGCTGGAGATATCACTACCCTTGATTTCAAGTTATATTATGGAACTACTGAAATAAAAATAGCATGGTATTGGCAAAACAAACAAACAAACAAACATAACCAGACAGACACATTGATTAATGGAACTAAATTGAAGAACCAGACATAAATCCACCCATATATGAACACACAATTTTTGACAAAGCAAAAAATACACACAAGTCAAACTGAATGGCTTCATGTATTAAAATGAAAATAGATTCCTATCTATTACTTTGCACAAAACTCAATTCCAAATGTATCAAAGACTTTGTACTGGCTGGTCAGCTTGACACAAGATAGAGTCATCAGAGAGGCAGAAGCCTCGGTTGAGGAAATGCCTCCATGAGATCCCCCTGTTGGGGATTTTCTCAATAGTGATCAATGGGGGAGGGGCAGCCCAATGTGGGTGGTGCCATCCTTGGGCAAGTAGCCCTGGTTCTATTAAAAAAAAAAAAAAAAAGCAGGCTGAGCAATCCATGAGGAGTAAGCCAGTAAGCAGCAACTCTTCTGTATCAGCTCCTGCCTCCAGACTCCTGCTCTGTTTGAGTTCTTGTCCTGACTTCCTTTGGTGATGAACAACAATGTGGAAGTATAAGCTGAATAAACCCTTTTCTCCCTAGCTTGCTTTTTTGTTTCGTCACAGCAATAGAAACCCTAACAAGACAGACTTCAATGTTAAGACTAGACAGCCTGAATCTGATAAAAGAGGAAGTAAGAAATTGGCTTGAACTCGTTGGCACAAGAAGGTGTGTTCTGAACAGGGCACTGATAGCACAGACACTAAGACCCACAATTAATAAACTGAACCTCAGGAAGCTGAAAAGATGTATGGCAAATAACACATCATTTGGGCAAAGTGGCAGCCTACAGAATGGGAAAAGATCTTTAACAATCACACATAATTAGTATCTAAATATGTAAAGATATAAAAATGCAACACCAAGAAAGCAACCCAATTAAAAACAGGGTACAAGACTAAACAGAGTCCTCAAAAGATGAAACATAAATTAGCAAGAAACACTTAAAGAGATATTCAACATCCTTAGCCATCAGGGAAATGTAAATTAAAAACTACTTTTAGATTCCATTTTATCCCAGTCACAACGACCAAGATCAATAAAACAAATGACAGCTCACGCTAGCAAGCAACACTTCATTGCTGGTGGGGTACAAACTGGTACAGCCACTATGGAAATCAGTGTTTCCTCACAAAGCTGGGAATGAATCTACCCCAAGACTGAGCTATCCTGCTCTTAGGCATACATCTAAAGGACTCTACCTCCTACTATGGAGATGCTTGCTTATCCATTTTCATTGCTGCTCTATTCATTAACAGCCATAAACTGGAAATAGCCTAGATGTCTCTCAACTGACAAATGGATAATGAAATTGTGGCATATTTACATAATAGGTTGTTCAGCTATTAAAAAATTAAATTATGAAATCTGTAGGTAAATGGAGAGAGAGAAAAAAAACATCCTGAGTGAGGTAACTCTGACCCCAAAAGACAAACACTGTATGTTTTTTTTTATATGTGGATGTTAGCTTTTAAGCTTTCAAAATGTATGCCAATTCAAATAGCCACAGAGGTTAGGTACCTAGTAAGGTTATTAGTGGGGAAGAGAGCATCTCCCAAGGAAGGGGAAACAGAACATAGAGTTATGGTGAGAAAATGGAGAATCTAGAATAGGAGGATTAAACAGGGAAGGGATGGAAAAGAAGGGTAAAGGAGGGGATATGGGAAAGCACAACTAACAAGAAAGGCTGTTTGTAAACTATATGGAAACCTACTACTGCAGAAGCTTCCTAAATTATACACATATATGAAAGGAATCTAAATAGAGTCACAAAATCATAGGGGAATTGATACCCAAACTAGACATCTTATGTCACCAAGTAAAACTTCCATTGCCAGGAATGGGTTATATCTTGTTGAGTCATTGGCCAAAGGGACTCCATGGAAACCTCTAAGCATCACAGGCTAATACCATGGCTATTAGTTGCTCTCTACAACCTGACGGTAAGGCCTTATTTGCTGAAGACAATGCTTACTTATATCATTGAACACTGAGAAGTTGAGCTGGTTCCTAACTAGACACTTCACCCCAACTGACTAGCATTCATGGTACTAGAAGGTTCTCTGTATGCTACTAGAGGAGCCAAGAGCCTTAGGCTGAATAGGTCATGGGCCCTAGAGGAAAATCTATTATTCTTCTGCTAAAGCAGTGGTTCTCAACCTGTGAGTCATTCAAATATCCTGCATAACAGATATTTAAATTACAATTCATAACAATAGCAAGATTATAGTTATGAAGTAGCAACAAAATAATTTATGGGTCCTCACAACATGAGAGGGACTGTATTAAAGTTTCGTAGCATTAAGAAGGTTGAGAACCACTGTGCTAAAGGAACATAGCAATAAAATGACTAGAAATGACATACTGATATACCCATGGATCAGTGCCTCACCTAGCCCTCATCAGAGAAGCTTCTACTTGCGGTAGATGAGAACTAATACAGAGACCCACAACTGGACAATATGCAGAGAGTGAGACACTTTGGAGCACTCAGTCTTAAATGAGATGTCTTCAAAAACCCCTCCCCCACCAACACTCAGGTATATGTGGAAGAGGAAGCAGAAAGATTGTAACAGCCAGAGGTAATTGATGACTATAATGGATGACTCCAAGGAAACAAGATCTAGATGCAACTGATGTACATATGAATTCATACACACTGTGGCAGCACACACAAGATCTATACAGGATCAAGACAAATGCCCAACACTGAGAAGGCAAAGTGGACAGGGGTTTCCACTCCTAACCAAGAAGCTATATGCCATTGATATTCACCAGCAAAGGGAAAATCTGTTTTCTCCAATGGAGTCTCATTGGGTATATCAACTACACTTCAAGGCAGACCCCATGTCCAGGAGTAGTTGGCCAATGCAAAATAAACTCCATGGTAGTTTTGTAAACTTTTTGTTTCAGTTTGTTTTGTTTTGGCTTTTTTTTTTTGTCTTATTGGTCTTTTGCTTATTTGTTTTGATTTTCGTTTTTGTGTTTTTGTGGGTTATTTTGGTGCTGTATTTCTTTTTTTCTTTTTGAAAGAGTGAAAAGTTGGGTGGGTAGAGAGGTGGAGAGAATCTGGGAAGAATTGTGAGAAGGAAAAAACATGATCAAAATATATGAAAAAAAATTCACTAAAAATATATTTAATAAAATACATATTACATTCTATTAAAAAACAAAGCAAAAACTGAAATGAAAATGTTAGCTATTTTAAGTTTAATTTTAAACTACTCAAAAATTTTTGCTTGAGACTTGAGATCCACGGCCTCTATACTGCTGTAGTTTTTTGTTTGTTTTTGGCATGGCCATGCCTACCTTATGTCTGTCTCAGGAAAGTACTATGAAGCAGATTATTACTTTGCATTCACAGGCTCACTGCTGGAAAAGAATTCTGCTCGAGTCTCACCTACATCTGACTCAGGAGATACTTAAGATTTTGGCACTATTGTTGACACTGGAACTATAAGATTTGAGGGATGAAAGGATAGGGTAGATGTATTGTGCATTATGAAAGAAAGGAATTGGGTTTGGAGTAGAGGGTGGCTGGCTTGGGGCTGAACTGTGCCCCTTTCAAATTCAGATGTTGAAATCCTACATCCTGTTATTTTATCACAGAGGTGCTTGTAAGTACAAGCTTGTCATCACAAGTAACATTCTTTATTCTCTCCTTTTCTCAATGTTTTTCTTTCTCATAACTCTCACCCCATTACTTTTATTGTATTTCTAATTCCTTTTGAGAAAGCTGATTTTTTAAACATAAAGTATTAATTATATTTCTACTTAGCAGTAACAGTTTGAAAGTGAAATTAAAGAAGCAATTCCTTTTACAGTAGCATCAAGCAGAATAAAATACACAGCATAAGTTTAAACAAGAAAGTACAGTATGTGTTCATTGAAAACCAAAAAATATTGTTTAAAGATTTAACAAATGGAGGGATAGCCAGTAAAAGCTTTTTTAAAAAAATAGTGAAATTTAATCAATCCACAAAGTCTCCCTCTTCTATGTAAAAAAGTAATAACACACAACCAGCTCAAAACCCTGAAATCCTTCATTCTAAAACTGTTGTTGCTGGGTGCTCAAGGGCTAGTTTCTTGTCAGGTAGAGCAAGCAACAAAGAAAATGAGACTCTCTCCACTGGAGGACACAGCTAAACACGGGGCAAATTCTGCAAAGATGAAAATCCAGTTCACAGAAAGGACATATCCTGATTCCTCATACTCTCTGACTTTATGAACCTTCTTAGCATAACAATGTTACAAACTCAATCCTGGCAGGTCATGAGGGCAGGGATAGTTTCCAATTCTTTTGCATGTTTCTCTATTAGTATATTATTGTGTTTAAAAACTGAGTGCTAAACCTAACCTCAGTGATATACATACAAATGTATACATTTATATAGAGGACATTTTGGCTGGGGCTGTATGTAGCTCAGTGGTAGAGTGCTTGGTTCACATGCATCATACTCTACATTCAATCCTCCATACTGCCATATCCTGCTCCCTAAAGAGAGGATATGTGTAATATTAAGTGAAGGCACATAATCTCAGGAAGAAAAAATCACCCATATGTTCTCACTTATATGCAGAACATAGCCAACAATACTATGTATGTATATAAACACATGTAAGTGTGTATAGTATAACATGTAGAAAGAGAACAAGAAATGGTAAATATTAAGAGGGAAAAAGGACATAAGTTATGGAAGAGGTTATAAAGCAAATTGTTATTTTAGTTCTAACTCTGCCATGGATTTCTGGTAGTAAATATATAAAAATATATTCAATAGTGAAGTATAAAATCTAACATGAAGCATGACAGCTTAAGAGTTGCTGTTCTAACTGTATAGAAGTTCAGTGAGATGTACAAGCTTTAGATATGGTGAATTTTGGTGCATGATGTTTTTTATTTGCAAGCTTATTATAATAAAGATAATTAAAAAGTGTTTTTTTCATAAAGAGACCATGCTTTACCTCCTGGTAGAATTATTCAAAATGCTTACTTTTATAGCATTACTTAATTGTTCAAAATTATAGCCTGCTATCTTCAGTGCTTCATCGATTTCTTCTGTCTCCTAAGAAGAGAGGGAACCACATACAAATATAACACACAAAAACAGATGCTTAGATACATTATAGTTGTAAAAACTTGAGCTGTAATTTTGGTTATAAATACAACAAAGATCTACCAATGAAGTGTAAAAGCAAGCAACAACAATAAAAATACTTCTAATTCTACCTATCTAAAATTAAAAAAATTTCTCATACTATGGATAGAAACCCAGGACCTCAGGCAACTAGTCTACCAGTAAGCTATATCCTCAGTCAGTAGAGGAACTCATTTATGTAGACCAGGCTGTCCTCAAACTTGCAATAATCCTCCTGATCCTATCTTTATAGTGTTGAGGATATAGTAATACACCACCATACCTAGTGACCTGTGAGTCATCTGCCTCAGCCTCCCAAGCACTGGTAGTACAAACACATGCCACCAAAGCCACCATAAAATATTGTTTAACAGTAAGATTGTACCATGAATCCATTTTTCAATTTAAAATCATCTCAGAAAATATATCATGAAAAAAGTATAT
The DNA here is from genome assembly GCA_902168405.1 of Peromyscus aztecus. NCBI lineage: Eukaryota > Metazoa > Chordata > Mammalia > Rodentia > Cricetidae > Peromyscus > Peromyscus aztecus. The sequence goes on along the minus strand of CABHPQ010162043.1, from coordinate 13,948 downwards.
AGACAAACAGTTTTTAAGAAAAGATGATTATAAATATGGCTCAGCGAAGAGTTTAACTTGATAATCAGATGTGCTAACACACATTTGTAATCAGAGCACTTGGGAGGTACAGGTAGCAGGATCAGATCATCTTGAGCTATGTAGTGAGTTCAAGTCCAGCTTGGGCAACATAAGGTTCTATTTTTTGTTTTTAAATTAGAGTTAAAACAAAAGAGAATGAGTACAATTTAGGCTTCACTCCCCTCTTTCAGACCAGTAATGATTTTTACAAGAAGACTCTATTTCACTTAGTTTAATTTTAGAGTCTGTTCTATTTCTAAGCTCAAGTTCAGTAAATGTTTATCATTAACATTATTCAGAATAGTAACAGGTAAAATTCAATCTTCAATAACAAGCAATATCATTATCAATAACAAATGCAGTTAGGCCTCTTAACTGTCATTAAAATAATTGGAAAACTATTTTTAGAATTCAGAAAACTTTTAACTGTACATGTTTCAGGGAATTTGAATTACATAACTAGGTTCACAAGGGAAAAAAACTGTATTAAGGTAAGTATCAAGAACTTCAAACTAAGTCACTCGAAGTATGCCTCAGGAAAAAGAGAAGATTTACAAACAGGTTTGTCATAAACACAGGTTAAAACTGTTTAAGCAGAGAGCAAAGGAAAAGATTCCAGTGAGGAACGTGGGTTTATTTGTTACTTTTAAGCTTCTAAAAGAGCTGATAATTGTAGGAACCCTGAGAGGAAAAGTTCAGCTACCTAGCATAAAGCCAAATGTTTGGTTTCACAATGCTTCATGACCAATGTTTTTCATACCGACATTACAGCCGACGGGCTTGAAACAGTCCTGTGCACAGAAGATGAATGTTCCAAATCAACAATTAGTTGGTCCACTGTCTTTTTAAGGTCTGAAGAGCAGTTCTTTACCCTGAAAAAGGTCAAGTGTGTTACTTGAAATACAAGCATGAATATAATCTCCATGCCTTCTCATTTTTATTCTCTATCAAAAGTGATGACTTATAAAAATATGTTCTCAATTATCAATAAGGAGAATCCATGAATAAAAATTACTTTCACATAATTTAATTTAAATATAAATGTAACTTAAACAAATTCCTAAAAGTAATGGCTTATACCATATTCTAATTTCTTAGTCACCTTTACTTACTTGGTATTTGGGGGAAGAAATACTAATAATGATTGAAATGTTTTAAGTTCATCAATTAAAGTAACTCATGCATACAAATAAGAAGTACTTATACGCAGAAATGTCAGCTATTAGAAGTGTACTGATAAACTTGGGTAACAAGAGACCCTATCTCAGAAAACTTGAAATTCCACACAAAACAAACTATATATAAAACTGTCTAAACCAAACTGCATTTAAATTAAGAATGAAGAGTTTCTAATATAAATTTATGTAGAGTGTTTAATTTAAAAACTGGTTATTTAGAACAAAGTTTAAACTTTTACTAGACATTACACATATATAGACAAGAGTATAATCTGATTAACTTGCATAATGTTTTACACCAGAAAATTTCAAAAGGAAGTAAAGATATTTGGAGGAAAGCAGAAGAGCTGAAAGCACTGAATGGTCTAAACACAGCAATGACTGGCTAGCATGGAGGAGGAATTGCTGTCTCCTCTGGGAGATGAGCCCTCTTCATCTATCACAATCCCTATTCTTTGTTTGTATCCAGTCTATACTGCTCAAAAAAATTATGTTTCACTTTTGCAGATGTCCAAATTGGGCAACCCCAAATTTGATAAAAATGGCTACTCTGTGGAGACAAGATCTACAACCACTGAGTCACAATGATTCCTAAAGTTGTATTCTTGTGATTCGCACAGAGCTCATGGAGAAAGTGACTGGCGAGTTGTTTGCAGGAGGTGAGAGAAGTACTGTGTCTGTCAACACCTAGATGCCAAACTTCAGGTGAGAGGTTTTCCACCCAAAGATACAACTAGAATTATTCCTTTAGTTTCTCCCTAACTCATTAAAGTATAAAAAGAAAAACTATAGAGGTAATATGAAAATCCAGTAATTCAAGTTTAAAGAATTTGGGATTTTTAACTGGCTAGGCCAGGAAGAGCTAGAGCACAAGACAAAGTATAGAAGTAAAAGGAGACAGAGAAAAGAAAACAAGAAAATTAAGTGGGGTAGTAGCAATGGAAGACAGGATATAGACATAGACGATACTGGCAAAGCAAAAATATGTAGGAGGTAAATGAATAACAATGTGAGAAATTTGGATAATTTACTTGGTATTATTTATAAAATTAGTTCCAAATGAGATAGTTCCTTGAAACCCCCTATATTTTTACTTTTAGACTATCATATTAAATATGATTTTAAAAGTTAAAATCTATGTAAATATGAACAACTATGTAAGTAAGGTCCTAGAAAGCTGGTGTGCTGGCTAGTTTTATGTCAATTTGATGCATGCTAGAGTCATCAGAGAGGAGGGAGCCTCAACTGACTAAATGCCTTCATAAAACTGAGCTGTAGGCAAGTCTGTAGGGCATTTTCTTAATTAGTGATTGATGTGGGAGGGCCCAGCCCGGGGATGGCACCGCCCACGATGTGACTAACATGAGAGTTCGGGAAAACTACAGAAAATATAAAAATATGGCTTTTTATCTAACAAATATTACATGTTTGCTCTGTGTATTGCTCTAGGGGTAAAAAGAGAAATAAGATGGGTCTGTGCTCTTAAATAGGCTTACAGACTAGCAGGGGATTTTTGATTTTGAAAAGATAAATGATTAAGGCTATAAAAGAATAACATAATAGCTGTGTATAGTTCAGTTATGCTTAAAAAACTGTATCAAGGATAAAGGGGGTGAGTATGATAAAAAATATATGCATATATGAAAGTATAATGAACCCCATATAAGTAATATATGGAACTAAAAACCTACAATTCAAAGACAGTATTTATTAATATATATACACACATATATATATATATATATATATGGCCAAGTCATAGAATAGAAAAATAACTCAAAAGTTGCTATTTTTCTTTTTATAAATCATCTCTCAAATCACATTTCACCATCATACTGTATTTATACCATTCTTAAGAGCAACAGAAAAGTTTTTTTTTCTTTATAACTTACTATCATTCAGCTGCAATAACTTTAGCTAATTCTGTATTCTCAGGCTCCTGTTTGAAGGTTTTCTTGCACTGTTTTAATTAAGGAAAAACTAATGCTGCTTTTTTTGGAGCCAGATCCCACATTCCACTAACAGTCAAGACAAATTAATGAACTTAAATAGCATTCTATAAACAACAGGCTAGAAACACACTTAACAATAACATTTTATCAATATTTTTGAAATTGTTTCATAAATACACTGAGCTTTAAGTGCTAAAGTAAATGTATACAGGAACATACATTTTAGGTTGCAATGCTTCCAGAGAAGAATCTTCTTTAAATCCATCCATTGGGCAGTCCCCTTGATTCATACTGACAGTTGTATGAATCTTAAGACAAAATAAGATTAAACAAACTCACGGTCATTCAATAAATTCTACTGATGCAGAACCCAAACAACTTTTTGTGTGCTATTCATAAACAAAACTGGTAAAAATAAAGATTCTGAAAGTCTCTTTTAGTCAAGGGAAAACTACTTGTGGTTTTTACCTTAATATGGGCAAAAATTAGCACCCTAATGGTTATTTAACAGAACATTAAATTATCCAAAATAATTTTTGTTACAATTCTAAAGGAAATGATTGTAACAATACTTTAAAATTTGCTACTAGGTGCTGGAGAGATGGCTCAGTGGGTAAGAGCGCTGACTGTTCTTCCAGAGGAACCGGGTTCAACTCCCAGCACCCACATGGCAGCTAACAATTGTCTCTAACTCCAAGCTCTGACATCCTCACACAGACACACCTGCAGGCAAAATACCAATGCAAATAAGAAATAAATAAATTAAAAAAATGAAATAAAATTTGCTACTAAGCTATACACCTTGTGATACCTTTATTCTGTTCAAAACTACAAAATACTATCTAGTACAAACTCTAGAAACATTACTGGTTATAAAACAAGAATTGAATAAATGGAGAACTGTGCCAGTTTTCTGGAGATAGACTTAACATGCTAAAATTAACCAAATATAAAATTAATAGTCAGGTCTGGTAGCACTGGCCTGTATCCCTAGCTACCTCAGAGGCTAAAACAGAGGGATCATAACTTCAAAGCCAGCCTGAGCAACTAAGCAAGACTTTAAAAAAAAATCCTTAAAAACAGAAATAAGTAAAATACCAGTAAAACAAAAATGCCCAAACATAGCAAAATGAGGAAAAAGTCTACAAAAATACCGTTGAGATCTTTTGTCCAACTACTCCTGAGAATGGGGCCCAACCTGGAGTGTGGTTAATATATCCAGTAAGACTTCATTGGAAGAAACTGATTTTTCCTTTGCCAGAAGGTATCAATTACATAATGCTTCTTGGTTAGGGGTGGGAGCCTGTTTCTCACCCTTTCCTCTGGCTTACATCTTTCCGCCTGTTCTTCTGTATTGTTCCCTGAGCCTTGGAGAGGTGCCATTTGTGGCTGGGCACTCAACAATCATTTATTATCAGTTATGAGTCTCTGCAGTCACCACTGACCACTAAAGAAGCTTCTCTGACCAAAGCTGACAGCTGCATTAATCTATGGGCAAAACAACAGCTGTTTGGAAGGCACATCTTGTCAATCAACAGCATTAGATTCTCCATTAATGACTTCCCCATTGATGGCTTTCTGATCAGGTTTACAGTCCCAGGTGTGAATTCCCTCTTGTGCAGCAGACATCAGATCTAATCAGAAAGCCATCAATTACCCATAACAGACTGGCCACTATTAAACCAGTGGGTTCATCTTGCCTGGGTGATGGTATTGAACTCAAGGTCTATAGCTGAGTAAGACTACTGATGACAATCTGCCCCTGCAAGTTTTCACGGCAACTCCTGGCACAATGAGGGCTAGCCAGCAGGGAGAAAGCTTCTAGCCCAGTGTCAGTGTAAAAGCATTTGATGTCTTCAATAGTTTATCACCTAGTTCTGATGGGTGACTAAAGGCAGTGGCAATTGCCTGTATTGTTTGGGGGATTATGGGGTGGGGGGCTTCTTTGAC
>CABHPQ010162042.1:14422-33899 GCA_902168405.1 Peromyscus aztecus | reverse complement strand
ATATAATTTATTGAGCCCAGCATGGTGGTGCATGCCTTTAATCCTAGCACTAGGGAGGCAAAAGCAGGCGGATCTCTGAGTATGAGGCCAGGCTGGTCTACAGAGTGAGGTCCAGGACAGCCAGGGTCAAAGAGAAACCCTGTCTCAAAAAACCAAAATAAATGCCTGAATCAGTTCTTGCCTCTCAAATGATACTTATGGATACAATAATGCACAGTTGCCCTTTTAAATGTATTTTGTGTCCAGACTCATGCCTTGCTAGATTCTTCATAGTTTCCTAGTTGGCAATCAACAAATAACAACGCATTTGGTTTGTCTTGTCCCGTTCTTCCCACTTTTGTGACTTTTCTTGCCTGCTACACTGTCTAGAAAAGGAGAGCAAACAGGAGCCCCACTAAGGGGTCCTGACTCGGCCTGTCTTTGGTTGTTGTAATTTCATAATATCTTATTTACTTTGGCGGGGATGGGTTCACACACAAGGTCAGAGTACAGCCTAGAGGAGCTGGTTCTCCTCTTCCCACCCTGTGGGACTTGGGGTGGAACTCAGATTGTCCTGCTTGGTGGCAGGCACCTGTGGAGTGCCTCCCCAGCCCCACTAATACAGATTTGTTGTAGGTTTCAGTATTGCAAACTTTGGGGAGGGAGGGAGTTGGGGGGTGAAGGGCTTGTGTGAAGTTCTGTTGTTGCTCTGTGGTCCTAGAGACTGAATCCAGAGACTTATACATGCTAAGCAAGTGATCTGTCACAGAACCACATCCCTGCCTCCCCCCCCTTTTTTTAAAGACGGTTTCTGTGGTGTGGAATTCATGGTTGTCCTACCTCTGCCTCCCAAGTGCTGATATTATAGGTGTGCATGGCCATGTATGGTTTATAAGGTACTGAGGATGGGGCCCTGAGCTTTGTGACTGGGTCTGCTAGGAGGTAAACACTCTACCAACTAAGCTACATCCCCACCCTGATAAAAGTTTTTGGTTTCATATTTGGTATGTGTATGTGCATGGGTGTTTTGCCTGCATATATATCTGTGTCCTACGTGTATATCTGGTGCCCACAGAGGCCAAAACTGGGCAACAGATCCCCTGGAACTTGAGTTACAGACAGTTGTGAACCACCATGTAGATGCTGAGAATCAAACCAGGTCGTCTGGAAGAGCAGCCTCTTAGCTGCTGCCCTTTGACCTTTCATGCAGCAGTTTTCATGAGTGAGCTTTGCCTGTTGGTTCTCTGCTCGCAGTGACCGCACTGCTGTGGCTCTGTCTGTTCTACTAGAACAGCCCCTTCCTTCGTGTTTTCACCAGGGTGAGTTTGCACCAGGGAGATGGTTTGTTTGGTAGAATGTTCAGCTGTTGACCTGCTTTTTCCCTGTGATGAAGATTAGCTTCCTTTGTTTTCAGTCCTAGGGATGGCACCTTCGGCCTCATGGGTACAGAGGAAGTGCTCTACACTGAGATATGTCCCCACCAGTCCCCATCCCGTTTGTTTATGTATTTTCACTTCTTCTATCTATCTATCTATCTATCTATCTATCTATCTATCTATCTATCTACCTATCATCTATCTGATATGTATGAGTGTTTTGCCTGCATTTATTTGTGTGTACCACATGCATGCCTCGTGCCCACGGGGCCAGAATCGGGCAACAGATCTCCTAGAACTGGAGTTACAGACAGTTGTGAACTTTCATATGGATGTTAGGAACTACACTAGGTCCTCTGGAAGAGCAGTCAGTGCTCTTAATCAATGAGCCATCTCTCCAGCCCCATAGGTGATTTTATAATAGTCTAATTTCCTTTTTTTTCTTTCTTAAAGATTTATTTATTTATTTATTTATTTATTTAATGTACATTGGTGTTTTGCCTGTATGTATGTCTGTAAGAGGGTGTCAGATCCCCTGGAACTGGAGTTACAGACAGTTGTGAACTGCTGTGTGGGTGCTGGGAACTGAACCTGGGTCCTTTGGAAGCACAGTCAGTGCTCTTAAACGTTGAGCCTTCTCTCCAGCCCTCGAATTTTTTCTTTCTTAAAAAAAAAATCATATTTTTATTTGAAGTGATGTGTCACTGTGAGCATGTGGTCAGAGGACGACCTTGAGGGAGTCAGTTTTCTCCTTCCGCCACGTGAATCCCAGGGATCACACTCAGACCATCAGGCTCAGCAGCAACCACCTTTACCCACTGAGCTGTCTCACCAGCCTAAGATAGGAATATGTATTTCAGTTGATTTACTTTGTCTTCTCTCTCTTCCTCCTCTCCTTTCTTTTTATTTCTTTTCTTTTTTCATTTGTTTTTGCTTTTTGAGACAGGGTTTCTTTATGTAGCCCTGGCTGTCCTAGAACTAGCTCTGTAGACCAGGCTGGCTTTGAACTCACAGAGAGCTGCCTGCCTCTGCCTCCTGAGTGCTAGGATTAAAAGTGTGGGCCACCACTGTTCAGCTAGACAGGGCCTTACTCTGTAGTCCAGGTTAGCCCAAAATTCACAGTGACCCCTTGTCTATAAGTTTTTCCCAATGTGGATTTGAATGTCTCAAGAACATGCTTAATGCATTTTGTTGTGTTTCATTAAGACACAGGATCTCGGTAACCCAGGGCAACCTTGAGCTGGTTATGTGGATGAGGATGGCCTTGGACTTCATATCTTCCAGTCTCTACCTCTAATACTGGGATTACAGGCACAAGCCACCAATCCTAGCTTTCTTTTTTTGACTTGTTTTAGTTGTTAGTTTTTCACAGTGCTGTGACTCAATCCTAGGGCCTCACATATGCGATACAAGGGCTCTGCCACTGAGGTCCAGCCCAGTCCACGCATACTGTGGCTAGTTGATCTTCTAAACAATGCAATGGCTTTAGAGCATCTTCCTTGGCTTGCCCTTCTTCTTCTTCTTCTTCTTCTTCTTCTTCTTCTTCTTCTTCTTCTTCTTCTTCTTCTCCTTCTTCTCCTTCTTCTCCTTCTTCTCCTTCTTCTTCTTAAATATATTTAAAATTCTTTTTTTTAATTAATTAATCTATTATTTTTTTTCTTGGTTTTTCAAGACAGGGTTTTTCTGTGTAGTTTTGGTGCCTGTCCTGGAACTCACTCTGTAGCCCAGGCTGGCCTCGAACTCACAGAAATCCGCCTGCCTCTGCCTCTGAGTGCTGGGATTAAAGGCATGCGCCACCACCGCCTGCTTGCCCTTCTTCTTATGAGATGATTATTTATTTATTTATTTATTTTCTGCCGAATGCCGTTTATTGAAGGAGGGAGAAGGTCTTAAATACAGGCTTACAGCACAATGGGAGAACCCCGGAGGGCAGAAGTTTGCTACCGATGTTTTACAATCTTGCATCTAAGCTGTTAATGCTGAGATGGTACTTTAAATGTAAATTGTTTTTGCTTACTGGAAATTAAATGTTATCATCACATGAATTTGGATTATTTGTAATGATGTTTATCACATTCTCAGACCTGTCATCTGGGCTCATATTCTTTACTTAAAATGTCTTTCTAAAGAGTTGTTGTTAGGCTAAAGAGATGGCTCATTTGTTACTGCCCTTCTAGGAGACTACAGTTTAGTTCCCAGTATCTACATCAGTGCCTCACAACTGCCTGTACCTCCAACTCCAGGGGATTTAATGCCCTCTTCTGCCCTCTGTGGGTACTGCACTCACATGCACATACCCACACACACATACATACAAAATTAAAAACAACCAAAATACATATTTGCGCGCGTGTGTGTGTGTGTGTGTGTGTGTGTGTGTGTGTGTGTGTGTGTATCTGTGTACCACCATGCCCAACTTGAATGGCTGACTGGTCTAAGGCACCAGACTCAAAGCTTCTTGTAAAGGCACTGAGAAAACCAGGCACTGGCTACTCCTTTACGGCTCAGCTTGCTATCACTATTGCAGGCTGATGGTAGCTTGTTTCTCTTTTTAACACCTAGGGCCTTGAGCACACCAGTGCTCAGTGAGTTAGAATAAATCTTGCAGGGGGTTGGGGATTTAGCTCAGTGGTAAAGCGATTGCCTAGCAAGCACAAGGCACTGGGTTCGGTCCTCAGCTCCGGAAAATAAAAATTAAAAAAAAAAAAGAAGAAATCTTGCAGCTCCTCCAGCTTACTTTTCTTTGTACTAATACTTATAACTCACCCACTTCAGCTTCTGGAAGACAAGTCCTGAAAGACAGAGACACTGTCCCGCCCATCTGCTTTCTTGTCTTCTGACACTCGGGGCGTATAGAACCTCAGTAGTGAACGAGTTTGTGGATGAGCAGACATGGGATGTGGGGGAGAGGCTTGGGAAGCCACCTGCCCCACCTGCCTCTGATCCTCCTCTCCTCCTGCAGCTACCTTCTGGGTGAACCCCCAGTTCAAGATCCGGTTGGAGGAGGTGGATGATGAAAACGATTATGAGAGTCGCGAGTCGGGCTGCAGCTTCTTGCTGGCCCTCATGCAGAAGAACCGCCGCCGGGAGCGTCGCTTTGGCCGGGACATGGAGACCATTGGTTTCGCGGTGTACGAGGTTAGCCCGAGGGGTGGGCTCACCTCCTCCCACTGCAGCAAGCATCCACTAGGGGATGCCTGGTGCATCCTGAGGGCCCGAGAGGCTGTGGTGCTGGAAGGATCTCCTGTATGTAGCTGTTGAATCCCAAGGCTGCAGGGAGGGCAAAGGAGGTGGTTGGTTACAGGAAAGGAAGGTTCTGGAATTCACTTCTCCTAGGATGTGGAATGTTGCTCTGGAGAAGGGGGAGCTGGGCTGATTGCTGTGTGCCACAGCTTCTGGGGTCAGACTGTGGGCTCAGCTTTGGAACGAAGTGAGGCATTCTGTGGAGCAAGGGTGTGAGCAGAGGCCTACGGAGCAGGTGGGGAGGGTCCGCTACGCAGGCAGAGGCTGTTCTAGGCCCTGCTCGGTGCCTCCCCTGCTTCTTTTTGTTGTTGCTGTTGTTTTATTTTTGTTTTTTGGGAAAGGATTTTTTCTGTGCAGCCTTGACTGTCCTAGAACTCACTGTGTAGACCAGGCTGGCCTCAAACTCAGAGATCTGCCTGCCTCTGCCTCCCAAGTGTTGGGATTAAAGGTGTGCACCATGGGGACTGGAGAGATGGTTCAGTGGTTAAGAGCTCTTCCAGAGGACTTGAGTTCAGTTTCCAACAGGAGGCTCACAACCATCCATAGTGGGATCTGATGCCCTCTTTTACCATAAAGGCATGCACTTTATCTGAGTGCTCTACCTGTATATAGATATGTATATGTATATATATGTATCTATGAGATAGAACACTCATGTACATAAAAGAAATTAATTTTTTATAAAGGTATGCACCACCACTGCCCAACTTCCCCTGCTTCTTCTTTTTTTGAAACACAGGGCTTCTCTGTGTAGCTCTGACTCTCTTGGAACTGGCTTTGTAGACCAGGCTGGCCTCGAACTCACTGAGATCTGCCTGCCTCTGCCTCCCAAGTGCTGGAATTAAAGGCATGCACAACCACTGTCCAGCCTTCCCCTGCTTCTTATTCTGCAGCTCAAGATAGAGAGGGAAATTTCCAGATCTCCTTTGCCAAGGTAGAGGGCAGTCATAGCCTTAGCCTCCACCCGGAACTTCTGGCAGCAGATGAAATGGAGTCTTGATGTTCCTGGGCTTTCTCACAGAGATTGGCCACCTGGCAGCTGTTCTAAGGAACAGAAGCCCAGGCAGTCACAGGAACAGACTTCTGCCCTGTCCTTCCACTGGAAGGACAGGTCTGGATCATCACTGGCCCATTTCCTGTCCCCTGAGCTCCCTCCCTAAGAACCCAGGACCTCTACCCAGTATGTTTATCCTAGCTGCCTGGGCAAATGTGCATTATTCTCTCTGTCTCTCTCTTGCAGGTCCCACGGGAGGTAGGTGTGGCTCTCTTTCTGGTTCATCAGCCCCTGAACTCACCATCCTGATGGGGCCTGGAGGGGAGGAGCATGGCCGAAGTCAGTCCTACCTGACATATGGCATCAGGAGATATCACCTTGTCACTGCCTGCAAAATGCTGCTCCCCACCCCCAGTGCCTGTTCAAGTAGGACAGCTCCTGAGGGCAAGAGCAGGTAGCAAAGGTTGGATTTGAACCCTGATTCTCACATTCCCCACTCAGCATGCACACAGGCCAAGTTCTCTGTGTCTTGTTGTTCACGCTGAAGAAGTGCTAATCAGGCCTGGTGGTGGGGTGGGGGGAGGTGGGAGCATGTGTCACTGGGCTGAGCTGTCTACACTCTTGAACAGTTGCTGAAGTCCTGGGCCTTGGGGTTCATATTAAGACATGGCACTTCCCAGCAGTGCATGGTGGCACATGCCTGTAATTCCAGCACTTGGGAGGTAAAGGCAGGAGGTTCAAGAGTTCAAAGTCATCCTTGATGATAAAGAGGTCAGGGCCAGCCTAGACTACATGAGGCCCTATTTTAGTGGGGGAAAAGTAGATAGCATTTCCTCTGGGGCCATCAAGATGGCCAGCAAAGTGCCACTGGTCAGGTTTCATGCAGGGCACAGCACAGGGAAAGCACCAATGACTGATAATAGGAGCAAAACTTACATGGTCTCTTAGGTTTATTGATCAGTACGGAATATTGATCCTAGGACCTCACACATGCTAGGGAAGCACCAAACCACTGGGCTGCACGGCCCAGCTGCATCACAGTTTTTAAATTTTTATTTATTATTTGTGTGTGTGTGTGTGTGTGTGAGAGAGAGAGAGAGAGAGAGAGAGAGAGAGAGAGAGAGAGAGAGAGAGAGGCGCATGTGCCACATCATGAGTGTAGAGGTGAGAGGACAACATTGTGGCGTTGGCTCTCTCTTCCTGCCTTTCCCTAGCTTCCGGAGTTGGGACTCAGGCCCCCAGGCTTGTGCAGCAAGTATGCTGACCTGTTGCGCCGTCTTGACAACCCCTGCATCATAGTGTTTTAGAGTCTCTTATCTGCAGTCAGATTGGGCACCCATATTTTCTTTTGTCTCATTTAATTTCTTATTTGTTTATTTTTGAGATAGGGTTTTATGTAGTCTAGGCCGGCCTTAAACTCACTGTGTAGCTGAGGGTGGCCTTGAATTCCTGATCCTCCTGCCTCTACCTCCTGAGTGCTGGGATTGCAGGCACATATCTGATTTAATGCAGTCCTGGGGATCAAAACCAGGGCCTGGAATGTCTCAGTAGGTAAAAGGCACTTGTCCCCAAGCCTGATGAGCTGAATTTGATCCCCAGAATCCACATGGTGAGAGGAGAGGACAGACCCCCACAAGTTTTCCTCTGAGCTCCACTCACAGGCTGGCATTCAGGCATCCCTTCCGCCAGCCACAATAAATAAACGTAAAGGTAGTTGGGAGGTAATGTGCCCTGTACCACTGAGCCACAGTCCAGCCCAGGCACTCAGGTTTTACAGAAGGTAAGTGACTTATCGGGGCCTTGCAGGCTGTGTGCCGTGACTTAGCTAGCCAGGACTCACAGTCTGGGCTCTGGGCCTGAACCAGTATCTGAGAGGAGACTGAGTGGGCTCCACAGCCCCCTGCTTGCTTCTCTCTCCTGCCAGATGGTGGGTCAGCCTGTGCACCTGAAGCGTGACTTCTTCCTGGCCAACTCCTCGCGGGCACGCTCAGAGACCTTCATCAACCTGCGAGAAGTCAGCAACCGCATCCGCCTGCCGCCAGGGGAGTATGTGGTAGTGCCCTCCACCTTCGAGCCCAACAAGGAGGGCGACTTTGTGCTGCGTTTCTTCTCAGAGAAGAAGGCTGGGACCCAGTGAGTAGTGGATTCCCGCCCCCTCCCACCTACCCTGTCTCTCCACTGTGGCTCCTCAGGCCCTCTGATGGTTTCCTCTCTGCAGGGAGCTAGATGACCAGATCCAGGCCAACCTCCCTGATGAGGTATGTGGTCCCCTCATGTCCCCCAGGTATTGATAGGATATGGACTCCAGCTGGCAGGGCAGACTCCCTCTGATAGCTCTTAAGAACAATTCTAGTCCCTTGGTGCCCAGCACTTTACAGTTTGAGAAGGATCTGCAATGATGGTAGGCTGTTCCTATGCTAGGTCTGTGTATCTTGTTTCTTCCTCATAGCTACTTCATCTAGGTCCTTCGTGATATCACCCTCTAAATGGGAAACACAAGTTCAGAGAGGCTGATGAATGTGCCTAAGTTCACACAGCAGGGACCCTAACCCAAACTTTTCAACACCTAACTCACTTGTGCCCATCATTTAAGCTACAAGAATGCAGATCCCATTTTACAGGCTAGAAAAGTGGGGCTCAGAGAGATGACGTGACTTGTAAATGTGAGTGTCCCACCCCACCTCCAGTGGCTGTTCCCACAGGCAAGGGCCAGGCCATAGCATCCCTGACCTATTCTCTCCATTCTGGGTGCAGAAAGTGCTCTCCGAAGAGGAGATCGATGACACCTTCAAAACCTTGTTCAGCAAGCTGGCAGGGGAGGTATGTCAGGACCTGGCAGGGGGTGGTGGGGTGGGGAAGCCCTGTGTGAAGGGGGGGAACCCAGCAGATGCCATACTTCCTCTTCCCCTAGGATATGGAGATCAGCGTCAAGGAGTTGCAGACCATCCTGAACAGGATCATTAGCAAACGTGAGGGTCCCCAAATGGCTGTCCCCACCCCGTCCTATTCCCAACTCATTCCAATCGTCATGTTCTTGTTCTTTGTGGAACTGAACCCCACACCTTGGTCTGGGCAGCAGGCGAGCCTTCCATTCTCCGGCCCCACTCACCACCGTTCCTATCTCAGACTCCTCACTAACCTTGCTCTACCCCTCTACTCTCTGGAGCTCTGTGACCTTAGGGAGCCCATAGCGGAGCCAGCCACGGGTGCTCAGTGCCGATGAAGGCAAGGCTGCAACCTCCAGGCCACGCTATAGCTCTTGGAAAGTAGAGCAAGACTGAATTCCAGGCCCTGATGTGTGGGGACAAGAGCAGCTCTCCCGGCTCTCCCTTCCCTTCTGGCCTCTGCTGCTGCATGCAGGCATGAGCCTGTTCTAGTTGTCTGTGGTTTGCTGTGCCTGACCTCTGTTTACTCACCCCCCTCCACCCAAGATCTCCGTGGCCCTACCCTGCTGGCAAAGCTTTGTTTACCCTCCCCAGCCCACAGCCAGCACTTGCGGGCTCCTCTTCTACCTAATCTTGTGTATCTGTTCAGTACTTTCTTCCTTTCTGCTGGATTTGGACCTGGCTTCTGAAATGCTCTGCTGTTTCTCATGATAACAGCATTCCACCTCATGCTCTGCTGGGCTCGGTACCCAGGACTGGAGCCTCCCTATCACTGGTCACTTCAGGGCTCCCAGCGTAGCTGGTTCTGCAAGACCTCGAAGTTGAGCCCTGGGACTGGTTCCTTCTCTATCTCTGTCATCTCTCGGCAGATATGGACATCAGGTGTCCTGCTCTATCCCTCTCCAAATCCGCCCTGAGACAGGGTCTCTTACAGCCCAGGACCAGGCTGGCAGTCAGCATGCTCCAGCAGTCTTCCTCCCCGGGTCCTCCAACGGCCCTGGGTTTACAGACTGTGTGGGGGGGGGGGGCAGGGGATACCTACTCACACCTTTTTATATGGAGGCTGTGGATTTTTAAGTTTTTATTATATTTTTTATTTTATGTGTATAAATGTTTTGCCTACATACATGTAAATGTACCATATGCATGAACTGCATGAATCACATGCCCTGGTCTGGAGTTATGAGCGGTTGTGAGCCATCATGTGGGTGCTGGGAATCAAACCCAGGTCTTCTGCAAGAGCAGCCAATGCTCTTAACTACTGAGCCATCTTTCCAGCCATCTTCTTCTTTTCTCTTCTTTTTTTAGACAGGGTCTATATATCTGAGGCTGGCCTCAAACTCCTGATCCTCCTTCCTCCTCCTTCCAACTGCCATGGTTACAGGCATGCACCACCATGCTTGGTTTATACAGTGATGGGGATCAAACCCACAGCTTCATGTGTGCCAGGCAAGCACACTACCGACTGAGTGACATTCTCAGACCCTAGAACTGCTTGTTTGTTTCAGACAAAGACCTGCGGACCAATGGCTTCAGCCTGGAGTCCTGCCGCAGCATGGTGAACCTCATGGACGTATCCTTCGTTCAGCTTTGTCTCTAGTGGAGTCTGAGGTTGGGGAAGTTGCTGTCTAACTGACCTAGGAGCAACTGAGAAGCTTGGATAGAGCTGGGAGGGTGTGGATGCCATATGACCTCATGCTCAAACACCTTCCTGGATATCTTCCAGTTGGCCAGGAAGGGAAACTGAGGCATGGGTCTTCTGGAAAATGGAGAAAGACCTTGGTCCCCAATTGGCCCTAAGGCTGGTACTATTTCTACACTCTCCCCACCCCACTTCACTGTATCTAACACATAGAACTCTGGCCATGGCTGTAGGAGACTGCTGTGTCTCTCCTCTCCACAGCCAGGCTCCCTTCTCCCCAGCCCCCCTCTTACACATCTGCTCTAAACTGTGCACTTTCCTTCTTAACATCTGTCAAGCGTGATGGCAATGGGAAGCTGGGCCTGGTGGAATTCAACATCCTGTGGAACCGCATCCGAAATTACCTTGTAGGTGGTCCCTGGCTGGGTTCTCCTGTCCCTCTGTGGCCTCAGTCATGGCATGGCCAGGCCTGGTGGCAGAGCTGGGCTAGCTGTGTAGCCAGGCCTTCCTCCAGAACGTCCTTTCTGCGTGTACCTCCTTTCCCACCCAAGCCCACATGTCTCAGCAAATGACCCGCTTCCTGGCCGTTCCTTCACTCCCCCGGGGACAAGAGGCAGTCATGAAGAGCTGCTGACTCACCCGGTCCTCACCCTTTCTTCTCCACCCAGACCATTTTCCGGAAGTTTGACCTGGACAAGTCTGGCAGCATGAGCGCTTACGAGATGAGGATGGCCATCGAGGCTGCAGGTGAGGCCCAAGGCCCTAACAGCTGCCCAGGACAGTGGCCCACCTGGCTGGCCCTTGTCCCTGGCGGATGTTGGTGATGATGCTATGGGCCCTATGGTTACTAAGTACTCTATCTGTTCCTCCCTCTCCTCTCCTTGTAGCTTACCAAGAACAAGGGCCTTTTAATTAATTTGTACATGTGTATGTGTGTGGTATGCATGTATGTATTTATGTTCATATGTGTGTGGATATACATAGAAGCTGGAGGTTGACATCATCTGGCTTCCTCCATTGCTCTTACTGAGACAAGGTTTCTCACTGAACCTGGATCTCACAGATTAAGCTAGTTTAGCTATCCAACTTTCCTGGGGAATCCCATCTGCCTCAGTTTTTATGTGGGTTCTGGGATCCAAACTCTGGACCTGGAGTTTTCATGGCAAGTGCTTTATCCATGAAGTCATTGAATAGAGCTCTTTGTTATCACCGATGTGAAGAAGAGGAAAGTAATTCTCAGAGGGAGAGTGACTGCGTTCAGGACACATGACCAGGGCAGGCAGAGAGAAGATGGGCAGGTACCAGCTCCAAGCTCCAGTGAGACAGGTGTAGGACTCTCCCACACTTGCCTGTGTGAAAACAAGACCAGGGTGTTTTCCCCAATTGTGACCAGATGTCTAGGTCCTCTGCAGTCAGCTTCTGATTTCCTGGAGGGATCTGGGTGTGATGCCCACTTTGGGCCCGTCCCTCACTTTGCCAGCCCCTCTCAGCTCTACCCAAGAGATCTTTCAGACCTTCTTCCAGAAGAGGATGACCCTAAGTACCCTGCCTAGACCAGCTCCTCCACGCCCTATCTGGGTGCACCTGCTCCGGCCCTCACTTGCTCTTCCTCTGCCCAGGTTTCAAGCTTAACAAGAAGCTGCATGAACTCATCATCACCCGCTACTCAGAGCCTGACCTGGCCGTGGACTTCGACAACTTTGTGTGTTGCCTCGTGCGACTAGAGACAATGTTCCGTGAGTGTCCCTAACTGACACTACTTTCCCACAGTGCCATCCTGTGTCCTTATGAGCCAGTGGGAGAGACAGAGGGGGTGAATAGGATGGAGGTTGAGGTGGGGACAGAGGACTTACACATAGGTACTTGGTGTATGAAGTGTGGACAGAGGAGGGCCTAAGGAGGCCTCTTAGGGCAGGAAGCTTCATGGTTTTAAGGGACAATGACTCGGGGTGCATGGGAGGTGAGAGACAGTCTTGCTGGATATTAACTGGCTGGTGTTCCAGACATAACTCATCTTTTCTTGATCACAGGGTTTTTCAAAGCTCTGGACACAGACCTGGATGGTGTTGTGACCTTTGATTTATTTAAGGTGAGATGACCCTCCATATTCCCCTGTCCCTTCCAGGGCAGGAGTCCATGGCCTTGGAACCAGCCCTCAAAGCTGGATCCTAGTCCTGGAAGCTTTGTGTCAGAGGCTTCTGGGACCTGGAGAGGGATGAAGAGGGGGAGGCCAGGCCCCTAGACGCTGTGGGAATCAGCAGTCTGGTCTTCTGGACTAGAGAAGTAAGAAAGCACTCCCTGCTGGGCATGGGGTGCAAACCTATAATCCCTGCACTGGGGAGGCAGAGGCAGGTAGAGCTCTGAGTTCAAGGCCAGCCTGGTTTATAGAATAAATTCCAGGACAGCCAGGGTTACACAGAGAAACCCTGTCTTAAAAAAACAACAATAACAACAAAAAAAAGAAAAAAGAAAAAGAAAAGAAAAGGAAGGAAGGAAGAAAAGGAAACACCCCTATCACCAGAGGGTCCCCCAAAGAGGGGATGAGCTGTGGATGGTGATGGCTGAGCCCTGGGCCTGGAGCCTGTGCCCTGGGATGGGTGAAGAAGAAGGCTGAGGGGGGCATGCTGCCCATCTGCTGCCCATCTGCTGCCCCCATAACCTGTTTGTCTTGCCCTGCAGTGGTTACAGCTGACTATGTTTGCCTGAAGTGGGGATTCAACTCCTACTGCCCGATTCTTCCTTTCTTCCTGTGCCAAGCCATGCCTTCCTGCCATGCCACACCAGACCACATCAGCTGCAAGTGCCTTCCTTGGAACAGGAAGCCACCCTTGTCCTGTCCTTTCTCTTCCCCACTACCTCTACTCAACTGCTCTGGGCAGAGTCATGGGGCCCTCCCTGCTTCTACGGCCAAAGGCTCAGAATGGACAACCCTGGACCCTGCTCATGGCTAAAACCAGGAAGGCAGCTCCCTGCTTATCCCTTCCTCTGGGGCAGGAGCGGGCACCCCTGCCCCCACCTCTGCCAGTGTCCGGATGTGTGTCTTCCCTAATCTAGAGGCTGTAGTCCCTGCTGCCCCTAGACCTGCAGACTTTATACCCACTAGCTAGCTCACACTGTCTGCATCTGGGTACTGAAGGCCTCTCCCCACAGTGGAGCCCCACAGCCAGGGTCACCTGTGCCTTCCTGTGCAACAGCCAAGATCCTCTCTGCAAACCAAACCACTCCTCTCCTGCCCCATGTGCCCACCAGGAACTTCCTGGCCTGGAGGGTGCTCAGGTCCTCCCTTCCTCGCCCTCCTCCCTTTTTTTATATTGGTAATTTTCAAGGGAATGCTTGAGAGACTAGTGCACTGGTTATGGAGGACCAGACACCGGGGTTGGGGTAGGGAGGTCCCATGTTTCAGTGCAGTGGAAAAATAAAAGAAAAGGCTGCACTCTGTCTCTGGGTGTTATTCTCCCAAACCTTGATTGTACCAGCAAGCCTCGGCCTAGAGACAGGCATAGCCTCATGCCCACCTTTGCTGAAGACTGGGCAACTGGCTGTGGCCACCTCTGCCCCTGAGATGTTGAGAGGTCCGGGCATAGAGTCGTAGACTGGATGGCTCCATGGACAGTCCAGCCCTGGCGGCTTTTCTGGTTTTACATGCTCTCCTTGCCAATGTCAACAAGGAAACAAAACCTCTACTTAACACAAATCTGACCCACCAGGAAGCTTGGAAAGGCATGTACCTTCCTCCTGGACCACACTGGGACCCCAAGAGGCCTCCTTAGACCCTCCTCTGCCCACACTTCATACACTAAGTACCCACAGCTTCTATAAGCTCTTCTGCCTCTGTGGGACCGGAGGAGGATGAAAACGAGTCACCCACTAGGACAAAGGTGCAGGCAGCCAGTGGAGACTGAGGATCTAGGTGGGGTATGTTCAGTTGGAAGAGGACTTGTCTAGATAGAAGTAGGGGGATTAGAAGTTCAAAGGTCATCCTCAACTACATAGGGAGTTCCAGGTCAGCCTAGGCTGTATGAAACCCTATCTTGAGAAGAGAAAAAAAGAAAGAAAAGAAAAAAAAAAAAAAGGGACCAGGAGGTGAGGACTGCCCACAAGGCTGCCAGGTAGAAATGGAACTGAGATTTTTTTTTTTAAGATTTATTTATTATGTACATAGTGTTCCACCTACATGTATGCCTACAGGCCAGAAGAGGGCATCAGTTCTCATTATAGATGGTTGTGAGCCACCATGTGGTTGCAGGGAGTTGAAGGCAGAAACCCTGGAAGACAGCCAGTGCTCTTAACCTCTGAGCCATCTCTCCGGCCCCAGAGACATTTCTGATAATAAAACAGACAGTGTCCTGAACTTGCAGTTCACCTACTCACTGGGAGTCCCAGGCCCAGTCTGTACTGGCCTCCTCTCCAGCAGCGGACTGCTTTGTGAGGAAGGTCCTGGAGGGAGGAGGGGCAGGTGGTATCCTGGACTCCTCTCAGCCCTCTGGCCTTGTCTAGAGTGGCTTTAATTTGTTGTGGTGATTGGCCAGTGAATGGGGATAATCTGAATGCATCCTGACCACAAGCTGAGGCTGTACCATGAAGCTGCTTCTTGGTTGCCCTGTTTGGATTTGTTTGGTTTTACTTTGTTGTGTTTGGTTTATTTTTTTATTTAAAAAAATATTAAATTCAAGAGCCAGGTACATACCCTTTAATCCCAGCACTTGGGAGACAGAGGCAGATGGATCTCTGAATTCCAGGCCAGCCTGGTCTACAAGGAGAAAGCCTGTTTTGAAAAAAAAAAAAAAAAACAAGCCAGGTGTGGTGGTGCACACCTTTAATCACAGCACTTGGGAGGCAAAGCCAGGCGGATCTCTGTGAGTTCGAGGCTAGTCTGGTCTACATGGTGGTAAGATAAGCAAGTGTTTCAATGACTCAGCCATCTCCCCGGTTCCCAACCCTCAGGTTTCCTAACACCAGGTAACAGATGGAGGGAGGCCTGGAGGAGGGGCATGCTGCAGATATGGGGACACTTAGGCCTCCTGTGAGGTGTAACTGGATCCCTCTGAGCTGCAGGTAGAGGGCCTGTGTGGTCCTAACCCCTGGCCTGATCCTCCACCTCCCAGTCCCCTCCCCTGCCTTTTTACATAAGACCCAGGCACGCAGGACCTTGGGTTGGGCCCTTGGCCATGGCCTTCACAGACCTGCTGGATGCTCTGGGGGGTGTGGGTCGCTTCCAGTTTGTCTATACCGCTTTGCTGCTGCTGCCCTGTGGGCTGCTCGCCTGCCACACCTTCCTGCAGAACTTCACCGCCGCTGCGCCCCCCCCACTACTGCCAGCATCCTGCCAACCACACAGAGGCTACCACCAATGACTCAGGGGCCTGGCTGAGGGCCACCATACCCCTGGACCAGCATGGAGTCCCTGAGCCATGCCAGCGCTACATCGAGCCTCAGTGGTCCCTTCTGAAACCTAACACCTCCTCCCACCAAGCGGCCACAGAGGACTGCAAGGATGGTTGGGTCTATGACCGAAGCATTTTCCCATCTACCATCGTGATGGAGGTCAGAGGTGGGTGGGTGGTTTGGGGGGCTGGGGGGAGGCTGCTGCCTAAGGACATGGCTTAGCATTCCTCTCTCGCTCATAGTGGGACCTGGTGTGTGAGGCCCGTACCCTCCGTGACCTGGCTCAGTCCATCTACATGTCTGGGGTACTGGTAGGCGCTGCCTTGTTTGGTAGCCTAGCAGACCGGTGAGTGTTTTGGGGAGATCTTAGTCACCCAGAGAATGCCCTAGCATGGTTCATCTACGTTCCTTTCCTTTCCCTTCTTCCTTTCTTCCTTTTTCTTTTTGTGTGTATGTGTCTGTATGTGCATAATATAATGCGTTTGTGTTTGTATCTGTGAGTGTTTTCCTTTTGTTTTCAAGACGGGTATCTGTGTAGCCCTGGAACTCACTCTGTAGACCAGGCTGGCCTTGAACTCACAGAGATCCTCCTGCTTCTGCCTCCTAAGTGCTGGGATTAAAGGCCTGCACTACCACTACCCAGTGAGTGTTTTTCTTTTAATTTTTTTGAATTTCTGATCTTTCACCAACTTCCCAATGCTGGGATTACAGGCATAGGCCTCTGGGTCTTTTCAAAATCTCTACCTTTTCCCAACCTGGACTAAATCACGCAGTCTCTGATTTTCTTCCACACACGTTCCTCTATCCCTGGGCAGCCTTGGCCACCAGTACTGGGGTCCTGACAGTTGCACGTGCTATGTATGTAGTGGGGTGCCTTTTCCTGGCATCTCATCTTCCCCTTGACTGCTTTGGTGTCTTCACCAAGGCAGAAGGGTCAGGCACAGGTTCTGCTCCCCTGAGGTTATCTGGCCACCTTGGGATTCCCTAACCCCTTACTCTTTGGGTTCAGGTTGGGTCGCAAGGCCCCACTGGTCTGGTCATACCTGCAGCTAGCAGTTTCGGGGGCTGCCACAGCATATGTTGGCTCCTTCAGCGCCTACTGTGTCTTCCGGTTCTTGATGGGCATGACCTTCTCCGGCATCATCCTCAACTCCCTCTCCCTGGGTGAGTCCAGTCCCACTTGGACCCAGAGGGGCTGGGGTCATGAGAAAGGGGAATTGCAGCCATCATAGGACATCTTTTTAAATTTTGCTTTGTGGTAATTCTCACCCAGAAACCTCAACTCAAAACTTCCTACCCAGGGGTCTGGATTTGGAAGACCTGGGTTGACAGATTGTGACCGTGGTAGCAGTGGCAGTGGACCCTGGTGGCCTTGCTTGGATCTGAGTTTCAGTTTACTAATCTGTGAGCTGCAAGGGTCAGATTGATTTCATTTCAGAGTTACTCAATAGCCACTGATTGTCTATAATGGGCCAAGCTTAGGTGGGGTCACATAGGTGACTGGGTCACAGGGCCATGAGATAGGATGATCTCCAAGGGAGCCAGGTATGGTAGCTCATACTCGTAATCCCAGCACTTGGGAAGTGGAAGCAGGAAGATCAGAAGTTCAAGGTCATCCTCAGTTACATAGCACATTTGAGGCTTGCCTAAACTGCATGAGTCGGTAAATAAGTGAGGGGGAGGGGAGCTCATACAATGAAATGATTCTAATCTGAAATCCAAACTCCAAAATTTTAGGGCAGGGTGCCATGAATATAATCCCAGCTCTCAGGAGGTAGAGGCAAGAAGGTCACACATTTGAGGCCAGCTTGGTCTACAAAGTGAGTTCCAGGCTAACCAAAAACTACAGAGGGTGAGACCATGTCTATAACAAAGACATAAAGAAATAGCTGGGCAATGGTGGTGCATGCCTTTAATCCCAGCACTTGGAAGGCAGAGACGAGCAAATCTCTGTGAGTTCAAGGCCAACCTGGTCTACAGAGGGAGTTCCAGGATAGTCAAGGCTACACAGAGAAATCTTGTCTCAAAAAAACAGAGAGAGAGAGAGAGAGAGAGAGAGAGAAGATGGTCCCAGAGACTATGGAAAGCTGTATGACTTTAGGGAAGGTGGGCTGCCTAAGCTGCAAAGGCTGGTCATTTCTTAGCTCCATGGGTGCTAAACAAATAGGAATGTCACCCTTCAGTGACAAGTGATGAACCAGAGCCTGTAGGTGGCCCTGGTGGAAGGTATTGTGAAGCAATAGAGAGCCCACCCTGGACACAGCTGCCACCTGTGTGCTTCTCCTAAACCACTGTTTGTTTCTGAAGGCGTCCTCAGGCTCAGAAACTGCCACCACCTTCGGCTGTCTAAAGACAGATGGGCCTTTGACTTCAGGGTGGGAGGGAGGTCTTGGGCCTGGAGAACCAAGTGTACAGATCAGTATCCCTTCTCTGTCTCTTTCTGTCCAGCATTTGGATATTGGAAGGTGCTAAGCATTTATTAAGACCTCAGTAATCCAGTCCCACCCTTCACCTTCTAGAAGGGCAGGTGTCCAGCCATGGCTTAGAGCAGGTGCCTGAAGTCCATCAGTCCATCTTGTACTTGAACAGCCTCTATACCACACAAATGTTTGCGTGCTCATGGGCACGTGCACTTGAACACACACACACACACACACACACACACACACACACACACACACACACGGGATATGCCAACAGAGCCCCCACACTCTCTCTCAGGACATTTGACCTTACAATGAAGCCATTGTAGAGTCTGATGTCCTATAATGACCTGCCGTAGGCCACATAAGAGTATTGTCTAGGTAAATCTTGGCATGGGGTTTAAGTTGCCACAGTCATGAGGAAGGGACAGATGAACTAAACAGCTATGTGGCAAATGAGCCCCTCAAACTGGCTGCCTTTCTTCCACAGTTGTCGAGTGGATGCCGACCAGGGGCCGGACAGTGGCGGGCATCTTGCTGGGCTTCTCCTTCACCTTGGGCCAACTCATCCTGGCTGGCGTGGCCTACCTGATCCGCCCCTGGCGGTGGCTGCAGTTTGCTGTGTCTGCTCCTTTCCTGGTTTTTTTCCTCTATTCTTGGTATGTGCAGCAGAGCGGGCCTGGGTGGGGGCGTGCATCTGTGTGACTGAACCCGTCACATAGGTCAGAGTGTGGGGCCTGCGATGTGCTGCACACAGAGAACAGACGGTGTCATGAGGACCACAGGGGCCCAGGTACTCATGAATAGCTTTAGGGAATCCTTGGCAAACCTCTTCCCTTGGCATGGAGCTCTGGAACACACAAAATGATTTTACCTATATAAATTTCACTATACTTCACAACAACCCCATGGTGTTTTGTATGAAGGGAACTGAGGTACAGCCCAGAGAGGGACTATGATTTTTTCAAGACCACACAGCTAGAGTAAAGAAACAGAGTCAATAATACCAAGTGTGACTTAGTTTTGAAGGATTCTTCAGTGATGTTCTGTATAATATGCTTAAATAAATAAATAGCCCGGTGGTGGTGGCCCATGCTTTTAATCCCAGCACTGGGGAGGCAGAGGCAGGTGGATCTCCGTGAGTTCAAGGCCAGCCTGGACTACAGAGTGAGTTCCAGGAAAGACTCCAAAGCTACACAGAGAAACCCTGTCTCAAAACAAAACAAAACAAAAAAATAGATAGATAGATAGATAGATAGATAGATAGATAGATAGATAGATAGATAGACAAAACAGGAAAATAGTTTGGCAAGATAGCTCAGCAGGTAAAGACACTTGACTTCAAGTTTAACAATCAGAGTTCAATTTCTGGAACCCACCCACATAGTGGAATTAAAAAAAAAAAATAGAGCCTGGCAGCGGTGGCGCACGCCTTTAATCCCAGCACTCGGGAGGCAGAGCCAGGTGGATCTCTGTGAGTTCGAGGCCAGCCTGGTCTACAGAGCGAGATCCAGGACAGGCACCAAAACTACACAGAGAAACCCTGTCTC
>CABHPQ010162042.1:0-10566 GCA_902168405.1 Peromyscus aztecus | reverse complement strand
GCAGTAAATATTGATAAGCCGCAGAATAATGAGTGAAGGAAGGAAGGAATATGAAAGCTTTGTCAGGTACAGGGATGTCAGACAGGAAGGAATCGTGGAAAACGTTTATCTAGTCCGTTCTCCCTGTGCTGCTGAGATCCAGCTTGACATGACTGCAGCCATCTTGAATGTGACCCCCATTTGTGGCCACCCTCCCTGTCCTCCAGCATGCATCCAAACTTAGTAGGGTAAACAAACTTGACTGGGTAGTCAGCCGCGATTTAGTGCCAAGCACTAACCAAGGCCTGCTTCTTAACTGACATTTGATATGTAAATGGTTTTTTAGAGACCATCCAAGTACATCCCAATTGGCCCTGATCCATCTTGGCATAGCTTAGCATAAAAAAAACTCTTCCTCCTGCCCCTGGGCACCAAGACATGCTTCCATCTGCAAGTCCATAGTAACCTGAAGCCTGACAATCCTGGACTAGTCTGTCCCTTGGCATCTTCTGTTTTTCCAGAACATTGCCAACCAGTCCCATCTGGATGGTGCTCCAGGTCGGTCATGGTCCAGTCTCTCTGGGAAGACATTTGAAGAGCAAAGCTACCCCTTATCTTCCCTGTCAGCTGTGCCAACAACATGCCCTCAGGGTTATGAACATTAACCTGGTGGCTTTTTCCTGTTTGTTCTTCGGCTTTGTCAAAGGCCACTGTGATCAGGTTTTACTTACTTCAAGCAACACCTATGAAGCGTCTCCACCCTGCAGGCTGAAGTCCCGGCTGGAGGCAGCTGGGGTCCCTGCATGGCTCTAACAAGGCTGAGTCGAAGGAATCTGTCTGGCTCAGCGCCTTGGCAGAGCCTTTGGGGAAGATTCATTTGGCAGGGCTCTGCTCTCTGCAGCTGTAGGGTGGACCTCTCCGCTGGCCACTCTCAGTTCCCAGAGACCTCCTACATCATTCCTGGCCAGGTGACAGTCTCCATTTTAGTGGAGACTGTCCCATCAGATTGATCTCTGCTTGGGTGAAGTGCCACACACCTGCAGCCTCAGCATGTGGGAAAGTGGAAACAGAAGAATCAGGGGTTCAAAGTTAGCCCCTAAAAAATAACAAGTTCAAGTCCAGCCTGGGAAACCCTATCTCATAAAACTGAAAAAAAAAAAAGTCTCCTAGGCTCTGAATCTCTAGCACCCTGTCTTTGACCTATTGGCCCAGGTTTAAAGGACCCATGTGATTGGATCAGCTTCCCTTACCCACCTCCATCTATCTTCAAGTCAACTGACATAAGACCTTCATTACACATGCAAAATCCTTTCTTTTTTTTTTTTTTTTTTTTTTTGGTTTTTTTGGAGACATGGTTTCTCTGTGTAGCTTTGTGCCTTTCCTGGATCTCGCTCTGTAGACCAGGCTGGCCTCGAACTCACAAGGATCTGCCTGCCTCTGCCTCCCGAGTGCTGGGATTAAAGGCGTATGCCACCACTGCCCGGCAAAATCCTTTCACAACACCACCTAATATTGGTGTTTGGATAACTTGGAAAGGGTGTGTGTAAACCCAGGCCAGGAATAAGGAGGGCCGCATTAGATTTATGCCCATCTAGTCACCGTTTTTGTCTTTCTTGGTGTTTTGGTCAGTTAAGACAGGGTTTCACTCTGTCTACCAGGTTGGCATTGAGCTTTGGATTTTGCTGTTCTGGCCTCTTCAGTGCTAGCATTACAGGTGTGTGCCACTCTTACCTCGCATTGAAAGCACACACAAAAGTGTACACTGCTCAGCTTGACAGATTTTCATGCTTGATCCAGAAAGAGAACACAACTAGGTGCTTGGCTCTTGCCTACGATCCCAAAACTTGGGAGGCCCAGGCAGGAAGACTGTTGTGATACTTAAGCCAGCTTGGGATTTATAGTGAGTTCCAGACCAGCTTGAGCTATGATGTCAGACCCTGTCAGAGAGAGAATGGGCAGGGGAGAGGGCTCCGTCAAGTGCAGACTCCTGTCTCAGGAAATAAGGTGGCAGTGCTAAATGATGGCTTAGCAGGTAAAAGCACTGTCCCACAACCCCCAACAACCTGAGTTCCATCCCTGGAACCCGAGGTACAAGGAGAGGACCGACTCCCCAAAAGCTATCCTCTGGCCTCCACATGTGCACAGGTGCACAGACTATAACAAAAATTAATTAGTAAAGTGAAGATAACATGGAGAGTGTTTGAGGAAGATAGCTGTTGTCAACATCTGGCCTCCACATGCTTGTGTGCACACTCATGAGTACACCCACACACAGGAACACATAGGCACACGTACAGTCACACACAAAAATAAATAAACATAAGCTTTTGAGACAGTCTCACTATGTAGCCCAGGCTGGCCTTGGTCTTGTGAGCTTCCTTCCTCAGCCTTCCAAGTGTTGGGACTATAGGCACGGTCTGGCATGAACTATGGTTCATGTGTTCTTTAACTTACATCTGTCTTCTTCTATTTTTATTCTTTAGCACGGTTTTAATTCCAGCACTGAAGTTGTCCTGACAGTGAAAACCGAACTTGCCCCAGAGCTCAGAGCCTGAGCTCAAGGGAGTGGGTGGTGAGAAAAAGATGTAGTGAGAAAGTGCTCCAAAGTCAGAGGCTTAGGGGACCAGAAGATGCTGCTGGAGGTCAGAGGATTTGAACTCCCCAAGGGGAGGATCCCCAGGCCACACATCCTGTATCCCTTGCCCCAAGCCCCAGAGTAGTGGGCTACTCTGCTGCCTTCCCCAGGTTCTCTAACTCCGTGGCTTACTACGGCCTGGCCATGGACCTGCAGAAGTTCGGGCTCAGCATCTACCTGGTACAGGCTCTGTTTGGGATCATCGACATCCCAGCCATGCTGGTCGCCACTACCACCATGATTTACGTGGGACGACGGGCCACAGTGGCCTCCTTCCTCATCTTAGCCGGGCTCATGGTCATTGCCAACATGTTTGTGCCTGAGGGTGAGTATCTTTGGTGCCCTGTGGTAGCCACACAGACATGGATTCCAGAAGCAATGGGAGCACCCCTGGAGCTTGACCAGTGTCACATCTATTATTCTAGCCCTTGGAAGGCTGAGGCAGGAGGACCATCAGTTCTAAGCCAGCCTGGACTACAAAGTGAGACCCTGTCTCAAAAGGAATAAAAAGGAAACTTAAGCCACCATGCCAAAGAGGAATTGGTATAATTGATGCAGAGCTGGTTTGGGTGTGGATGACTCAAAGACTCTCCCCACACGATCTCCGGGTGCACTCCAGCTAACACCAATCTACCACAATTTCTTTGAGCATCTAATGTGGGATATCGAATCAGGGTTTGCAATTTATAAAAGCAGCAGGCCAAGCATGGTAATGACATAGTAGGAAATGCTTAGTGAGCACCAAACGCTCTGCACCAGCGACATATGCCCGCCTTGTGACACCTTTGAACAGCTGTGCAAAGTGTGCTGGTGTTTCCTTACTGCAGGACAGAGAGGCTCGGAGATGGGAGGTCACTGTGGCTAAGTCACCTACCTGGGTCCGAGCTAAGGTTTGAACTAAAGCCTGACTCCAAACCTTGTCTCCACAGCACACCACGGTGACAGATGTAAATAAGTGAGGAAGTAGACGTCAGATAGGGGCAAATTGGGACTTCTGAATCCCACACAGGAGTGAAGTGGTGGTTTTGCCCTTCTCTGGTTCTGTGAATCTCCTGTACACCTCTCTCTCTCTCTCTCTCTCTCTCTCTCTCTCTCTCTCTCTCCCTCTCCCTCCCTCTCTCTGTCTCTGTCTCTCTCTCTTTCTCTGAGACAGGGTCTTACTATGTGGTCCTAGTTGGCCTGGAACCTCTTTGTAGACCAGGCTGACCTCAAACAGAGATCTGCCCACCTCTGCCTCCCAGGGACTGGCATTAAAGGCATGTGCTCATGGCTTTCTCTTATACCTCCGCCTTTGCCCCAAGCTTCACCCTCTGGTCCTCCCAATCCCAAGGTCCCCCAGCCTTCCATCACAGCCTTACTCCAGTCTCTGCTCCCCACAGCTCCACCTCCCTCTTTGCCTCTTTAGATCTGCAGACCCTGCGGACAGTGCAGGCAGCGCTGGGCAAAGGCTGCCTGGCCAGCTCCTTCATCTGCGTGTACCTGTTCACCGGAGAACTCTATCCCACAGAGATCAGGTGGGGATGAGGAGGGGCGCCAGGCAGGGTCCACTCTCCTCTCTGGCACCCACAGGGTCTGACTCTTTGAGGGCCCAGATCCAGCTCTGATAGATCTGCCCTTCCCACAGGCAGATGGGAATGGGCTTTGCCTCTGTCAACGCCCGCCTCGGAGGCTTGGCAGCGCCCCTGGTCACCACACTGGGTGAGGTCAGCCCCATCCTTCCGCCTGTGTCCTTTGGTGCCACTTCAGTCTTGGCTGGAATGGCTGTCGCCTGCTTCTTGACTGAGACCCGAAATGTGCCCCTGGTGGAAACCATTGCTGCAATGGAGAGAAGGTGAGTGTCCTTTGGCACAGTGGATTGTGGGGCCAAATGGTTACAGTTAACCAGAGATATCTGGAAGTCGGAGGGATCTTCCATGGCTGTGCATAAAAACCCACTTCTGCCTCCCTCTACGATGGCTTCCTCTCAACCAGAGCCGGTCCAACAATGAAGAAACAGAGAAAGAATAGAGGTGGACCAGGAGACGTGGGGAGGGAGGTTGGAGGGGCTCCGGAGGCAACACGGTGGTAGAGTGCTTGCCTAGAACACAGGAAACCCCAGGATCACACAAACCAGGTGTGATAACACACACCGTTAATTCCAGCACTCAGGAGGCAGAGACAGGTGGACCTCTGTGAGTTCAAGGCCAGCCTAGTCTACATAGTGAATTCCAAGTCACCACAGATACCTAATGAGACCCTGTTTCAAACAAGCAAAACAAAAATTGAAAAAATGGTTTGAACATTGAGATTTTTCCAAAAATGAAACCTGTTGAGAGTGGGCAAGTCAGGAAACGACTAAAAGAGGAGGGTGACAGAACTTTCTGTTTGCCTCTGAGCAGAGTCAAAGACGGCCAATCCAAAAGAGACGCAGAACCTAAGAGTGAAGAAATTTCTCTTCAGCAGCCGGGGGCTTCTGCCCTCAAAGAAACCATCTGAGCTCCCAAGAGCCTGTGCAGGGAGTGAGAGAGAGTGCCCAAGTCCCCCAGGGGACCCTGGTGCAGAACTCCACACAGAGCAGAGGACTTCACGGACTTTCCTGCAGAGCCACACCCAAGCCCAAGCAGAAAGCAGAAGCAACCTGCAGGGACCAAAGGAAAGCACGCTGTCTGCTGCAATAAAAGCACCACTTTCCAGGTCCACCAGTGATGCTGGGTCTTTGCAGGGTTACAGTGACATCAGCACTCTATGGTTTCCCTGGTCAGTTTTCTTGACCCCCCCAAAAAATTCCAGAACTCACTCCTTTAGAAAGCATGACATTATGGAAGAAAGGCTCATTTTTCCTGGCAGTGTGGTGGAGGGATGGGCAGTGTGTGTGGGGGGTCTTCATGCCTACAGGGCCTTGCAGTTGGTGGAACAGCTGATGAGCAAACAGCCGGGCAGAGTCAGGAACTCATGGACATTCGCCTGTTGATGGCTTTCAAGGCAATAACACTTTGCAGAAGTGGGATCTGGTCCAGTTTCCCAAAAGTCATAAAAGTCACAGGGAATGTCCCTGCCATTCACAGCTTCCCTCTGACCTCGGGTCTGCATACAGTCCAGACTTTGGACATATTCCCATAACCTTGACCTGAAATTTGCTATGTAGATCAGGCTGACCTTGGACTCACAGAGATCTGCCATGCCTCTGCTTCCCAAATGCTGGGATTAAAGGTATGTGCCACCTCACCTGGCTATATTTTAAATTTTTATTATATTTCTAAAGATTTTGTATCTCTGAAAATATGGCAGTCATCCAGACATGGAGGATATGACTTCAAGAGACTATCCTGCCCAGAGCAATCTCAAGAAATCTGACCCATGACAACAAATCCTCCAGGGGTCAGCAAGCTAGACCAACAAACACAATTCCCTCCCTGGCTCAGGAACTCGTAGGATCCTTGTTGCACACTCTGGTTCAGGGACTTTTCTGAGCCTGCTGGCTCCACATTGACCAGATCTGCTTCATAACGGCTCTGGCTATCTGGGAATTCACTCTGTAGACCAGGCTGGCCTGAACTCAGAAATCCGCCTGCCTCTGCTCCCTGAGTGCTGGGATTAAAGGCGTGTGCCACCACTGCCTGGCATACAATGGCTTTTGAGTTGCACAAAATGGTTTTTAAGTTATGTTCTTTACAGATGTGAACCACCATGCCTGGCTCAGTATAAACATTATTTTAAACATTTATTTATTTATTTATTATACAATGTTCTGCCTGCATGTATCCCTGCAGGCCAGAAGAGGGCACCAGATCTTATTGCAGATGGTTATGAGCCACCATGTGGTTGCTGGGAACTGAACTCAGGTCCTCTGGAAGAGCAGGCATTGCTCTTAACCTCTGAGCCATCCCTCCAGCCCTCAAACATTTTTTGAGTTGTTTGATATGCTCATGTTATTGTTCTTTTGTTACACTCACAGCAGAACTGGGTTTTATTTTGTTTTGATGGAGAGGTTTGTGTAGCTTTCTTTATCTTTGACTGGTCGGTTCGTCTCATTTTTGTGGGCACTTTGTGGTCTGCCAGCAGTCCTTACCCTCAATTTCATACTCACCTGATGAACTGAAGTGCGTTGGTCAGATGACCTGCCCAGGATCAGAGAGGACTCAAACCCACTATGAATGCAGGGGGTGCAAATCTGTGTCTAGCCTGGGGAGACCCTCCACCAGCTAGGGGACCCTGAGGCAGTTCCCCTGGCCCTCAGCTTCCTCAGTCGATATGCATCTGCTGAGAGTCTGGCAGGAGCCAGGCGTCAGGACAGAACAGAGGGTTCTGGTGGGAATATACCAGTCCAAATGTGAGGAATGCAATCCCAGTGGGGATGAAGGTGAGGAAGAAGAGGCCCTGGAGGCCAGGCGAGATGACACTGGGAAAATGTTGCTGAGATAAGACAAGAAAAGAGGAGCTGGAATTAGCTCCCGCAGCTGGGAACATTCCAGTAGGGTACAGGGAGGAACAGCTCGACAGCCATGCCGCAGATGCCTCCTGGGTCGAGTTGAAACGAAGAATTGGAGAGGAGCCCACTAGAAGGGGTTGGAGCTGACAGGTCATCTATCAATTTGTAAGAGGTCACAATGGCCTCAGCAGGGAGTGAGCATGTAGGGCTGGGAAGTGGCCCAGCAGTAGACTGTCCCCCCGGGAGTAAAGATGACTGGGAGAGGCATCTAGCTGAGTGCATGCTTGGTGACCTCAACTGCTGCACCACTCCCTCTGAGTTCCAACCCCTCCCTACCTCTCACCACAGGTCTACCTCAGAGGTAGTGCCATAAAGTTATGACTTGCCTTCCTTCCTTATTTTGTTTTGGTTTCTGCCATTGGGGGATGCCTTAAGAAACACTAATTTTGCCTGGCGGTGGTGGCAAAGGCCTTTAATTCCAGCATGTAAACTGACATTCCCAGTCCCAAATAATCACACAGAGGCTTATATTAATTGTAAATGCTTGGACAATAGCTCAGGCTTATTACTAATTAGCTTATTACTAATTACTTTTTTTTTTTTTTTTTTTTTTTTTTGCTTTTTCAAGACAGGGTTTCTCTGTGTAGCTCTGCACCTTTCCTGGAACTCACTCTGTAGCCCAGGCTGGCCTAGAACTCACAGAGATCCACCTGGCTCTGCCTCCCAAGTGCTGGGATTAAAGGCATGCGCCACCACTGCCCAGCAGCTCTTACATTTTAAGTTAACCCATATTCCTTATTTACCCTCTATGTGGGTAACATGGTGGTACTTTTATTAGCATGGCATGTTCATCTCCTGTTCCCTCTGTGTCCAGCTGATAACTGCACTCTTTTCCTCTCTGTACAGACCTCCAGACCTCTATGGCTAACTAGTGGCTAGCTCCACCTTCTGACTCCAAACAATATAACATAAGTATAGTAAGTCCTAACAAATAACCTTAAATTTGAATCAACATACAAAAATATCTTAAACAAAAGTAGAAACATATATACAGTATAACAAAAATAACCTCAAATTTGTATCAATATACAAAAATCCATATCAATGTAAAATATTTAAGACAGTAGTTGCTTTTTTTGTTTAAAAGTAGATTCAATAATCTACCCTTTTATCCTATCATTTCTACATCCCCCCTTTTTCTTTTCAGAACAAGATCCTTGAATCTAATCTCCTTTGTTTAACTTTTTTTCCTGATCATTACCAATGACAATTTACCACCCCCTCTAAATGATGACAAATATCCATAACCCACTGAACAACCAAAAACCACCCACCTCTTGGGAATGTGGGTGTTGTGTTCTTAAAATTACTTCCTGCTGTCTGGAGGCAATGGTATCTTTAGGGGACCCTGAAAAAATTTTTGGATAATATTCAAGTACTGGGAGAGCTAGCTGTATCATTTGGTGTCCAGTCTCTGTGATGGGCAAGTGCAGGGCTTATCTCAAGTCCTGGCCAGAGTAGTCTGTGAGGCTGGACCAACTCAGCCAGTCACTTAAAATTGTCCTGAGCAGTTTGTAGTCCAAAGCTGATCTTTGAGTGGTGTTTGCCAGCTGAGTGGCATTTCTGCAATGCAGGAGGAATTGTTGTTGTGGGGCCCCATCCTCCTTCTGGAGACTTCAAAGGTCACTGTTAGACATGACCATGGTTCACTGCAGAAAACTGAAACATTTTAAATGTCATATGCAGCAGATCTCAAAGAGGTTAAAGGACCATAATTTGTTTTGCATATCCAGAGTACAAAAACTTAATTCCTGGTTACCTGATAGAGACTCAAACCCAAACTCATGTACAGAAAGCTAGATGAAGCCTTTTTCTAGAATTAGTTAGTACTCTACATGACCATTAATATCACGACAAAAAGTTTAAATAGATATATATTAATATTATAAATTTTGAGATAATATTTATACCTTAAGAAAAGTTTTAGCCAGGCAGTGGTGGCACACACCTTTAATCCCAGCACCCAGGAGGCAGAGCCAGGCAGATCTCTGTGAGTTTGAGGCCAGCCTGGTCTATAGAGCAAGATCCAGGACAGGCATCAAAACAACACAGAGAAACCCTGTCTCAAAAAAAAAAAAAGAAAAAAAAAGGAAAAGTTTTAAAGAGTCAAAATAAAACCAAAGGATTATGAGATTAGTGACAATAGAATAATCCCTTAATTTTGCTTTTTCTTTTGTTCCATATCACCAGCACCAAGTAGGCAGACGCAGGCAGATTCTGTGAGTTCAGGCCAGCATAGTCTACAGACTTAGTTCCAGGACAACCTAAGCTATACAAAAGAACCCTGTCTCAAAAAACCTAACCAAACAAAACAAAACAAAACAAAAACAACACACTACTTTCACCAGGTATGGTAGTGCACACACAACTTTAGTCCCAGCACTCAGGAGGTAGGGGCAGGCAGATCTCTGAGTTCAAGACCAGCCTGGTCTACAGAGTGAGTTCAGGACACCCAGGGCTACACAGAGAAACCCTGTCTCAAAACAAAATGAAACACTACTTTGGGGGCTACAGAGATGGCTCAACATTTTGAGAGAATTGCTGCTCTTGCAAAGACCCAGATTCATATCCCAACATCCACATGGTGGCTCACAACTGTTTGTAACTCCACTTCCAGCCGAACGGATTACCTCTTCTGGCCTCCTCAGCATCAGGCATGAATGTAGTACATAAACATACATGAAAGCAAAACCCTCGTATCCACAAAATAATACAATAATAAGAGTCAAAAGAAACATGGCTTTGCTTTACTTATCCATTCATTTTTGAGACAGGGTCTCCTGGAGCCCAGGCTGGCCTTGAACTCCTTACGTAGCTAAGGATACCTTCTGTTCCTCCTGCCTTCATTCCCAAGTACTGGGATTACAAATGTGCCAACAGCCCCATTCATCACATGCTGGGGTGGGAGGGGGGGAGTCAAACCCAAGGCTTGCCAAGCAAACCCTCTACCAACTGAGCTACACCCCCAATCTCTATAAACAACTGTTAAATGGTTCAAGGTTCATGACTTCTCATTATCAAGAAAGTCTTAAGCCTCAGGTATCAGGTGTTGGGCCACCCTGCTGCCAGTGCTTTGGCTACTAGTGTGAAAAATCAGTAAGACTTTGTTTTGTTTTTCTGTTCAATAGTCTTAGAATGTGACCCAGGTTGACTGCAAACTCATGACAATCCTCCTGCCTCAAACTCTCAAATGTTGGGATTGCAAATACGAGCCACCATGCCGAGTTCAATGAAACTTAAAAAAAAAAGTTTTTTACTTTTGAGACTGGGTTTCACTGTGTAACAGGCTGTCCTGAAACTCGCTCTGTAGACCAGGCTAGCCTCAAACTCAGAGATCCACCTGAGTCTGCCTCCCAAGTGCTGGGTTTAAAGGTGTGTTCTTTATGGGTGTTTGTGAGTACCTGAGTGTATGTATGTGCATCACATGCATGCAGGAGCCTGTGGAGGCCAGAAGATGTCAGATCCCCTAGAACTGGAGTTATAG